>JAPWDM010000002.1:61871297-62096297 GCA_035578155.1 Brachynemurus nebulosus
CAAAAATAAACTAACTGACCGATTTTGAAAATTTTTTCACTGTTACAGAGCTAAACTATTTTAGATAAATATCGATTACGTTATGTAAGGTCCGCCTCGGTCCATAGGACCCAAAAGTGTCAAAAATAAACTGCCTGATCGATTTTGAAAATTTTTTCACTGTTACAGAGCTAAACTGTTTTAGATAAATATAGATTCCGTTATGTAAGGTCTGCCAAGGTCCATAGGATCCAGAAGTGTCAAAAATAAACTAACTGACCGATTTTGAAAATTTTTTCACTGTTACAGAGCTAAACTATTTTAGATAAATATAAATTACGTTATGTAAGGTCCACCAAGGTCCATAGAACCCAAAAGTGTCAAAAATAAACTAACTGACCGATTTTGAAAATTTTTTCACTGTCACAGAGCTAAACTATTTTAGCTAATATAGATTACGTTATATAAGGTCTGCCAGGGTCCATGGGATCCAAAAGTGTCAAAAATAAACTAACCGACCGATTTTGAAAATTTTTTCACTGTTACAGAGCTAAACTATTTTAGATAAATATAGATTACGTTATGTAAGGTCTGCCAAGGTCCATGGGTCCAAAAGTGTCAAAAATAAACTAACCGACCGATTTTGAAAATTTTTTCACTGTTGGGGAACTAACTATTTTAGATAGACATACATTACGTTATTTAGGGTCCGCCAGGGTCCATGGGACCCAAAAGTGGTAAAAATAAACTAACCGACCGATTTTGAAAATTTTTTCACTCTTACAGAGCTAAACTATTTTAGATAAATATAGATTACGTTATGTAAAGTCTGCCAGGGTCCATCGGATCCAAAAGCGTCAAAAATAAACTAGCCGACCGATTTTTAAAATTTTTTCACTGTTGGGGAGCTAAGCTATTTTAGATACATATAGATTACGTTATGTAAGGTCTGAAGTGTCAGTAGGACCTAAAAGTGTCAAAAATAAAATAACTGACCGATTTTGAAACCCTTTTACTATTACCAAGGTAAACTATTTTAGATAGGTACAGGTTGTGTTATCTGAGATCCACAACTGTCCTGCGGATGCAAATGCGGCGTAGAATGCTACACAACGGGTTTTGAATATATATATATATATATATATATATATATATGTATATATATATATATATATATATATATATATATATATATATATATATATATATTACATAAAGTCCGCCTAGAATACACGGTCGAGCTGATTTTTTAATGAGGTCCACCGGGATCTTGCAGATCCGAAAACGCCAGTAATAAGCTATCGAACCGATGCTAAAAAATTTCTCACTGCTAGAGAATTAAATTATTTTAGATGGATACAACTATGCTGCACAAAATTCGTTCGGGTTCTTGGGTCCCCAAAACTACCAAAACTAATTACCCAGCTGATTTTAAAAATTCTTTTACTCTTAGAAAGCTAAACTATTTTAAATAGGTACAGGTCTTAGATGAGATCCGCCAGTGCCCAAGATTTGGAAATTCGCTATGTTATGCAGATGCTGCGACAGGGGTATTTTGTGTTTTTGATCAGAATTTAAAACTTTTTCAAAAATTTTATTACATTATCAAAAATTTCGTAAGAAGTTATATCAGAGAGCTTTTTATACTTTTCTTCTATATAACGTGGTTCTTAAGAAAAATCAAAAATAATCTCTTTTTAAAAGTCTCTTTTTATTTGTTATTTCACTCTACCTCGTTTGATTTTTCTATTTAATATATATTGTGTTTATAAATGTGGCTAAGGGTGTTTCGTCACTAGTTATTTCTATTACCTAAATATATGTCAGATTTCTTTAATTAAACATTATGAATAATGTCTTAATAAATTTATAAAGTTATATTATAAATGTTAATCAATTAAACTGTACTATTTATTTGATTAAATAAACTTTTGACATATTTTTTTTGTGGTGTTGAATGGCCCTTAGCTATTTGTAAACGAAGTACAAATTTTGATAATGTTAGTTTTTTGTTTTGTTTTTTTTATAACAATCTGTCAAATGGAATCATTTTTAAATATATGCATATAATATGCATGCATGTATATAACCTAATTATAAATATTTTTGTTTTAACACATTATATTTATTATTTGGAAATTTTCTTATTTAATTTTAAATAAGATGAACTAAATTAGAAAAAACTAATTGATAGTAAGGAAATTTTATAAAAAAAAATATATATTTGACAAGATTTTGATGACATATAATTGGTATACTTTGGAATTAAAAACAAAGTACATGGGTACAATATAGTGTTTTTAACAGAAAATAAAGTTTTTGGAGCAACTAAACAGTGCCGGAACAACTAAATTAGCCATGTAGCAGGAGCCAGCAGTTACGAGCCTCGCGCTTGTGTCCAAAAAAATCAATACAAATTCACACAACATGAGTTATTTAACAAAAAAAAAAAAAAAATAGAAAAAAACGAATTTTGGCTCAACTTACATTTGAATGCTAAATCAAATCTACATAAGTGACATTATTGACAAAAAAACACCAATAAAATTATGTATCATTTAATTAAAAATAAATTTTAATCTTTCTTAAAATATTTTACATTGTTACACATATAATTTAATTTCCATTAATAATTGTTAATGAATTTTAACCTCTTTACACACCACAGTTAGCTATTCAAACATTTTTACATTTGTAATTAAGTGTTAATTCGTTGTTGAAAACATTCATCACAAAAGATTGGAAATTTCTTTAGGTACTGTCAAGTAGATTGTTTGTCTACAATTTAATTGAAATACTCATAAAACAATCTAAAAAATAAAAAAATACATTAACTAATTATTAAATTTTTTGAAATATTTAACATCTTACCTGAATGGGGTTATAAGTTCCAAAATATGTTACAACCTTTCAAAATGTTGAACAATAATCCTATTTCAAATTTTAAATTTGTAATTCAATATCGACTAGATAAAATGTTTACAAATGAAAATGATTTCTACACACTAAAAAAGTAATAGCCCATTTTCTGAACAAAGGAATAGACATTAAAGTATCCATCGTATCCATTAAAGAGATTAAATATCAATTGTGTAGACAACCCAGCAGAGGGCAACAAGTTACAAACAACAAAGCAAATTCCTCAAAGCGGCAAATTTAAATAATAAATAAATAATTATAATTTTTTGTTTAGTCTATTTAAGAAAATAATTAGTCAATTAAATAAGTGTTAATTTATAATTTATTGAAGTAATAATTTTGATTACTAAAATCTAAATCCTTTTAACAATGATTTATTATTAAATAATCAATATATAGATATATAATACAATTAGAAAAAATGTTATAAAATTTTGTGAAAAGCACACAGCCAAGGTTACTTAACGGATTTCGACTAGTGAAGTGTCTATGAATAGAGCATCATATCAGGAGTGGCACAAGAGAGCCTGAATTTTCAAATTTGGTTTCATTATTAGTTGTTATCGTTAGTTACGGAGCCACAAATTTTAATTTTTTTCCGAAGCAATTACACGTAAAGTAAAATAAATTGTTTATTCATTTCTCTTATAGAAATGGATAAACAGATCTCAGGTAACTGTACTATTATTATTTAAATTAAAATAAGATGATTTTGTTAGTATAAGTGAGGGCAAAATTATCACCCAGGACCTTGGGACCCCAAAAAAACTTCTTCATACTAAACAGCTGGGCGGATCTCAAGAAGATGTTGCAAAAATTAGATATGCTACTGAAATATGAATATTACTTGCTTTTATAGTATTAATTATTTAAGTAACTGTTTTTATACAGAATTTCAGAATAGCGAATTAAAAAGTGAAGTAAGGTTAAGATTGTTCTGCAGAACCTTCTAATAGGGATCACATTAAATAGCTGAATGGTGCGGACAATTAAATCGATCCCCAAGTTACCCTTCAAACACTATTGGAATTCCAGAAAAAGATGAAAGTAGCATTAAAATTGTTATTCTCTAAGAAGGGTCTAAAACTGAAGAATATCTAAAACTATTATTACGGATATCAGAGCAAAGGTCTCAAACTAAAGCTACAAAATACAAAAATGTATTCAATTGCACGAAATTATATAAATCAAAATTAAAACAAAAATAAAACAAAACCGACACCTGAGTGAAGCCGCAGGACGGAAAGCAGAAAAAAATTATAAATTTTTCTGTTACTTAAGTAAAAATTCATTTAACTATTAAATTATTATTTTAAGCGACTTTCCATTTTGGAACTTGATTTATGACGGAGAATGTCATGGAAAGATCCGAGTTCGGGACTATACGGCAGAAATTTGTTTAAAAACATATATATATATATATATATATATATATATATATATATATATATATATATATATATATATATATATATATACATATATATATATATATATATATATATATATATATGTTATATAATCTGTTGACGCAATCCATTCATGTATCATATGAAAATATGGAATAAAGTTTAATATCATATACAGGGTGTAAAGGAAATAATTCTTATTTCCTATATCGAGGGGTGACGCGACTGTTAATTCCGAAAAAAATCCTGCGGTTTTAGTGTCTACAGGGTGCAAAGAGTCACCCACAAAAGGACAAGAGTTATTTGGTTATATATATATATATATATATATATATATATATATATATATATATATATATATATATATATATATATACATATATATATATATATATATATATATATATATATATATATATATATATTTGTGTGTGTGTCTGCGCGATAACTCTCGAATGAAGCATTCAATCCTTACGAAATTTTGTTAGAAGTTCAAAAGTCTCAAAAGCTGGGACGAGTTCGTTAGCTGATATGTCCGATTTTTAGAAGCCATTTTTCACCATTTTTAGTGATTTTTTGGTTAAACTTATTTAAATGCATATGTGCTATACTATATGTGATCTGCCAGGGTCCTGGGGACTCAAAAGTAAAAAATTAACTACTCTACCGATTTCGAAAATCTTATCACTGCTATAGAGTTAAACTATTTTAGATGGATACAAGTTGTTATATGAGATCCGTCAGTGTCCTATCTTTGAAAATTCGCTATGTTATGCAGGTGCTGCGACAGGGGTATTTGAACTATTAAACATATCCATAATTCAATGCATTTCCATGCAATTTTTTTAACACAATCTCCGTCATAAGAGTGAAAAGTTAAATTGTGATAACCCACAGAAATATTCTGTTACTTTTATAAACTATTTTCACTTAAGGGGGGAGGGTCCTACAGAACTTTAAAATTTTTCATTTTTTGTTTTGCTTTAAAAGTTCATTTGAACCTTATATTTTAATATATTTCTAATGTTTTAATCCCAACAGAAAGATTATCTTAGATAACGATAAACTGCTTTTAACTCAACTTTTTAATAGCGTTTTTTTCCAAACAAGTTCTTTTCCGCGTCGTGGAACATAACTTAAAAAGTTATTAAGGTATTAACTTGAAATTTTGCACAGATATTCTTTAAGATATTGGCCTTTGCATATACCTAAAATCTTGCATAAATTATTACTATAAATATTGTTTATAACAAAATGTTTATAAAAAAAAAAATAAATAAATTTTTTTTTTTTTTTTGATTTTAAATTGTGAAAAAAATAGATATATGCAAAGCGTAATGACTTATTTTAATAAAATTTTTTTGTCCGATTGAATTTAGCTGATTACAAGAGGCTGGGCATTCCACGGCGCAAATTAAAAGAGTCAACTTGGAACCGCTGTAGTGCCGCCATTTTTTCTTTTTTTTTGCATAAAAATTTTTGAGTGAATACACCATAACATGTACTATACTATGTAACTTCATTTGATACAAAAAATGTACCCAGTTTCTTAAAAAAAAATTATTAAAAAACCTGTTGTCTGGAGGACCCTTTTCCCTTAACAATGTTGCAACTCAGTGTTTGAATTCTTCGCTAATACGACAAAATCATCGAAAACGTATTGAAACAAACTGTCTTCCGAAGAAATTGCATAAATATGTAAGATAGGCCGTAAGATGACGCACATTTCTCTACATATTTATCATAATATCGTTCATGACCCCCACTACTAGCGCCACCATCACCACATCACCGCATATTTTGGTGTCAAATATGCACATATCCGAGAGCACAAAGTAAGTATGTAGGTACACCGTAGCGGTGAATACGGTGAGTACGATGAGTACCATGAGTACTCAAATGATATGAACGTGAATATATATATCATGGCACAAACATTAATCTTCTATTTACTATTTTATATGACGAGTGTTGCGCTATTTACTCAAAGCAAGCGTGATGGTGGATGGATGGATGGATGAGTGATGCTACGTACAATAAACATTCAGTGCCCCCTTAATATATACACTCTTCAAGAGTATTTTATAGAAATATATTGTACAGACCGTACAACGGTATCAGAGTAATAATATTGATTTCCTAGGAAAACATACTGAAAATTAATTTCTTTGGCAACCTAGATACATACGTACGTCTTAGAATTAAAACTTGTATTTAGAATAATGAGAAAGATCGTAAACTCTAGCACAATCTCTGCACTGAATTTCTTACTGATCCAATTAATTTAATTAAATATTTACTAGCGCTCTTGAATCAATATTCAATCACAATTCAGTTAGAATCACCATTTCTTAAGGGCGGGGTAAGGTATTAAAATAATTTTTTTTTTGCATTTTTTTTTTATTTTTTTAACTGAATGCATAATATCTCAAGAATATTGTCTCAAAACTTCAAGCTGATTGGAGCAAAATTGACGAAGTTATCAGCATTTTTGTTGTTACCTGGCAGATGTTTCGCTCTCTATATATATGTCTCTCTCAGTTCTATTATAGAAATTTCAATGCAAGTACAAAAGTGTTTATACCTGTACTGTATATTTTGTCAGTGTAGAGTACAAAATTTAGTTTAGCAGTAAGTATTCTATATCAGTTTTATACAGGAATTTTTAAGTGTTTAAAACTTTAAAGCGTTTTCCCCACAACTCACGTTTTCAAAGTCGGTGCCCATCATAACTTCAAAACTACAGTATCGATCCTTTTGAAATTTTGAACACTATTTCTGTACATAATTTACGAGGTAACGCTGGAGAGATTTTTTCAAATTTGTTAATAATTTTTATGTTACAATAACGAATTAGCCTATTTTTCTCGCAAAAAATCGTGTTTTTCCTTTCTAAGTGTTCCAAAAAAGTGAAAAATTGAAATTTCGAACAACCCTCCCAGCGTTACCTGAGAGAAACTATTATCTAACGAATGAACTTTTTAATGAAGGCATAGGATATTAGGAGTTTAAGTCATCAAAATAAAAAACAATTATTTGTTAGTTTTCTGCTACCGGTTTCGGGTTATTAACCCCATCTTCATGGCAGAAGCTTTATTACAAAAGTAAACAAAAACATTAGAAATGTCAAAAATTATTTTAACAAAAATGTCAAAAATTTAAAAATAGAAAAAATATAAAAATTTTAAAAGTTTTTTTTGAAAAAACATGCAGTACAAGTTTTTTGGTGATGTTACGTATTAAAGACTTTCCACTATATGGTATAGAAAACCATATGTTTCCTCTCGTATTTTAAATTTCGACTCCACTCATATCTTCCGACAAAAATACAATACCAGAAAAACATACCAGATCCGTAATAATAAATGCACATACACGTATAACCATATCACTTTTTTCAAGTTAAAAATATTTTTAAATATTCATGTTATGACATCGTTTCTGAGGAAAAACATCGTGAAAAACGCACATATTCTGTTCAAAACTAAATAATGTATTTAATTATCTAATATACCTATTAATAATTTATTATTTTGTATAAAAAATACATAAACATATGACAATTTGAATATTTGAAAATAATATGTACATATGTGACTAAAAGCCTATCAATTAATGTTTAAATAATTCGGAATATACATATGACATATCTTACATGAGGATACATAAATTATGTACGTATTTCTTTTATTTAAAAAGTTACATTATAATGATATCATTTTTGTAAGTAAAAATTTTGAATTAAAATATCGAAAGGAACAACTGTATACACTACATTTTAGCAAAAAAAAACTTGTGATAAGGTAAACAAATACGTTCCATCTCTTTCTCTGTATTCAGTTTGTGAGGGAACCTTATTGTGAAGCAAACGTGTACACTTCGTGTACATGCAACCTGTTATACTTTAACCACAATTATAAAATCAAATCTGAATAATCCCTGAAACTATTTTATTGCTATAGATTAGATACGATACCTATACAAATACGATAATAGTCAAATGATAGCAAAACTGGGAACTGGTTTAAAAATCAAAGCAGGTGGGCGAAGGATATCGGTTCCAGGCCATTGCACACGCAATAATAATGCGGTCATACATACATAAAGTACGTCATCCAGCAATGGAATATAAAATATTAATTTTAATGTAATACTACAACTTTTTTTTGCAATATTCAATAACTTAATACTCTGTGCATTGCTCTTTCGTTAAGTCTTTCCGTGTTTTTTTGCGATATTCTATGATGTTTATTTTATTTTAGATATTACACACGAATATTTGCATGTACAAATGATACTATTTCAATGTGAATTGAAAAATGAATAAATAAAATTAGTTTTCAGTATTAATCCATCACAATTTGCCCTCTTGCATCATCAGAACAAATATGAAGACTGGACTTCAAAAACAGTTTAAGTGCCAAAAAAATAAAATTTTAGTGTGCGATCTAGATTGTTGGCAATGGCATTTAGGTTCCTTGTTCAGGTCTAACTCCATTTTTTTTTGGCACTTAGTCTGTTTTTGAAGTCTAGCCTTCATATTACAACTACATTTTTTATTATTAAGATTAATTATGTTTAATGAAATCGATAATTAAGCTTTTTTTAAGTAAAATCCAGCTCGGATGAAACATGCAAAGTAAAACGACACAGAGAATAAATTGCAGAGTCCCAACTATCAATAAATATTTAGAAAGTACCACCAATTTGTGCTGAAGAAATAAAAAAATAGGGCGTTAGACACCATATGTGTTGAAATTAGAATTGAATACTAAAATGAAAATTAAAAAAAATTAAAAAAATTTTACAAAAATATGGTTTTTAGAACTGTAGTAAATTCATAAAGGTATTTATTATAAAAAAAATTTAATTAAATTAAAAATTATGAAAACAAAAAAATTTTAACAACTGCGTCCACAACAATATTAAAATATGCCCCACTTACCAATCGTAAATATTCTAAAAAATTAAAAATAAAATCTAGATTTACAAATTAAAATAACCATAATATAGCTGAACTTTTTTTTATGCGATCATTCTTTGTGCGGTTTTTAAATAAATGGTCACTAAAGTGCATAATATGAATCAAACGCAAGAGAAAGTAAGAAACCTAAACATTAATTATAATAATTTACTTTGATAAAATTATTGACTGATAGTTTTTAAGCAGTTAACATTGCATAGGAATATAAGTTATTGCATCAAAAGTCTTTTTACAGAAGTATTTATCACAATTTTCATATTATAAAAATGAAATAAAATGTTCTCATGTGTAAATTAATACTTTATCTTGCTTAGAAAAACAATTTCTAAAGAAATCGTGAGGTTTTGAGTATTATGAGTTATGTATTTTCGATGAAACTTTTTTTATACGGTGCCGAACCACCGCATAAAAGAAGATTCAGCTGTAACTGTATTGTATAATACAGAGAAGTAAAATAATCTTTGTTTGCTATTTGCAATATATGCTACTTAGCTAATTTTTTAGTGATTAAATTCGAATTGTATTCAACTCGAATTAATAGAACTAGCGTTACCTAAATCCGATTCAATCCACTTAAATTAGATTTTACCATTCGAGTTGTATTGTAATTTCTCATTTGAAATTGGCTCTTACACTGAAGTGCTCTTACACAAAGTAAGAAGATATTACTGCCAGACACGAAATTTTCTATAGGCCTTTTCATCACAATTTTTTTTTTGTGCGCATGTGTCAATATCGGCCATTTTTTTCGTACTGTTTTTTGTAAACAACCATGTTAAAGTACACATCTACAAATATTAAATAAAGAATATTTATTAAAAAATAGTAAGAAAAAATAAAAAAATAAGTGTTTTTAATTGAAAATTAATTTTTTTCAATCCTTTATTATAATGTTATCTGTACGAAAAAGAGCAAAGAAACGGTGTTATTATGGAGTTTGTAAAGGTGATACACGTGATACAACGGTGTTATTATGGAGTTTGTAAAGGTGATAAAGGTGATACAGGTGATTGTAAAGGTGAAATTTGTATTAAAAATTAGTTGACATTATTAATTAGAATAAAATTATAGATATTATTTTTTTATTATTATTTTTGACATAGTAAACAAGTAGTATGGATGCCTAACCTCTCAGTTAGCTCACATTTTTTCCATTTTTGCGGACGTCCATGACATTTCAGCCACCTTTTCAATTGTTCACAATTACGGGTGATTATATGCTTCAACTGAATTATAAACAAGTGAAGCACTATCGACGATTTTTTCCAATAATTCATTTGTTTATTGAGATAATATTGCTTTCCTAGCTATTCCTGACCAAAACAGTACGAAACTTTTGAATTACCACTATTTTAACATGGCGGCTGCGCTTGCGCTCGTCACATGATGGAAAGGCCTATTGTAGCTTCGTGATAGCGGTAGTGCAACTAGCCCGCATAGTAGAAAATGCGAAACATCAGTAAACTACAGTGCACCATTTTTGCTTGCAGATATCATGCAGCATGTAGTTAGTTAATTTGTTATTCATAAAAAACGGCTGACTAGTGTTTTGTTTTATTAATAAAAATAACAATAGTCGCATACGGCGGCCATATTGTTTCCAACTAACCATATTTTTATTTTTCTGCGAATTACTATGCGACGTTATTTCATAACAAATATTCTAATTGGCATGTTGACAACAAGCTTTTACAAAAGAGATATGACAATGTTGCTACAGTAAATTTATGCTACAGAGCAAACAAACGAACTTGCTAACAAATTTAAATTTTTCATTTTTTGATGGTCTCTTTTGTGTATGTGTTTTGTTGTGTTCTTAAATTAAAGCTTCAAACAATACGTATGTATGTATATTTACAGCGATGTGGAAACACTGACCAAGACTGATAAAAGCATGTGCTAGAAAATTCTTGGTGTTAGCGCGAGTGTTACAATTGTATTATCTAAATAATTGTGTATATGCATAATGCAAATACAATGCATATTTGAATATAAGAATAGTATATTGTGAAATAAGTGCGGGAAATTGTCGATTGCCCACGAAAGCGTAGTGGAGTGCACTCATTCGCTAGAGTGGGGCAATCAACAATCTCGCACGAGTTGCACATAATATTTTTTATTACGAATTTCACCTACTTTTTTCTATTATTATCACTATTTTTGACATTTTTGTTACTTTTTAAAATAATATTTTTAAGTGTTCGTCTTTTTTTTCTGAATTAATTATCGTTTAAATTACTTTGTTGGTAGTTTCTATAGGAATAATTATGAAATATTTATTAAATGAAAAATTAAGAGGCGGCTTTGCGTGTTTTATTGTCAATTTGCGTGTGGAAAGTTACTTCGTCCGTTGCCTAAATTCCTTCTGTATATTTATTATGACAATAACTATTCTTATTTTTATTTTAGTATAGAAAATATGTAATTTCAACAACTACTGCACCCCTTAACACACAAATTAAAACTGAATATAGGAAATGCTTAATCTGAACTACATACTTTAATTGCTCACTCTGTATACAAATAACAATTACAAATGTCGAATATTATTACAAAAATAAAACAATATAAAAATATATAATTGGGTTAACTGCTCTTTAAAATCATTAGATGCCATTTACTATAAAATCCGGTAAAATGAAACGAAATAAAAAATAAAAAATAAAGGAAAACAAACAATTTATTTAATTACTAAATTGTTTTCAAGTACCACCCGAACGAACATAACAACAGAACAGAACATTGTACAAATCCATTAAACATTTCAGTCAGAATGGTTACACCAATTAATTATCGTATGTAATAAATTATTGTTGTTTGTTCAAATGTCAACCTCCCCCCACCACTATTACTAAACCCCGCGTCACCCCCCACTCACAACAGCTCAGCCCGCAGCTCCGGCGGGAACACAGAACAGCTATCAAATACACTTTACAAAGTGATATATTTCTTAGATTATGTATTAAATGTTATAGTTTATAACCTCTGCTGAGTGACTATGCCAGCCAGAGAGAGCATATTTATATGTATGTATATAGACAGACTGTGGCACATTCACCACTTGCCACTGTGTCACACTGTCACCATATATATTTCAAATACGCCATTTTTAAATGAATAGATGTAAAACGTAATGGTGAAATATAAATTTGTTTTCTAGGCCTCAAACTGCTGTTTTTCCTCTGATTTTCTCACTAAATACGTGTGCGTACCACCGTACGTATTTGGTCAAGAATAAAAAATGAGGGTTATTAAAACTTATGTTGATCGATGACTGTCACCAAAAAAAAAAAAGAAGAAACTAACGTACATACTGTGTTAGAAGAAAATGAATTTGTCAACCCATATGTGTTTATAACTTTTCCTTTCTGCATTATTATATAATAATTCTATTGCAGTTTCACACACACAGTCAAAAAATTTGTGTTAAAATTAACACATTTCACATGTTCAGAACGGTCCACTCAATTTTTTGTGTCATTTTAACACAAAGCATATGTGTCAAATCTATACACAAAATTTGTGTCAATGATTTAACACACAAGAGGACATATATTTTGTGTTAATTTTACACAATTACTTAGTTATAATTTTACCAGTAAATATGTTAATATAACCATTATTTAGTGTATCTTTTTAACACAATGATGTGTAAAACTAACTGATTTAGAATGTAGAAGTTTACGCAATAAATGTGTTGGTATAGGTATTTTGTTATTTACTTATTATGTAAATGAAAGGAAATAGTAAAAAATAATTTTTCAGTACTTAAACTTTTTTATTTAATATTGCTACAATTTTTGTAAAGATTTCAACGATGATATTGGTGAAATTCACTTGGTATTTGATGAAAATAATGTTGAAGCAATACCCAAAAATTGTGAAGATCGTTGTCAAAGTTAACGTGGAAGACAAAATGGAACGTACCACTTAAACGTCGAATATTCGATAATCTTTTAATTAATTGAAATAAATTCTGCAAACAAAGAAAAAAATTTAGTCTATAAAAATTCAATCTATAACATTTTTAATTAACTTACCTAATAATGAATATTTAATATCTGTATGATTTTTGTCGATTTCACTGTTGTGACTTCTCTGGTTGTGACTGATGGAAATTAGCTGACTGCTACACTGGCAATGCGATATCTAACTCCAATTTGATGAAATGTTAGAAACAACACAATGAACGCATTTATTATTTAATAACAAAAATAACTTGTGTATTTGATGCTTCGAATTAGAATATTTATAATGTAATGACTATTAAGTCTATAAAAATACAAAATTATTAAGCACATATGTATGAACATGAAAAATATGAATGTGTGTGCTATATATTGTATTATTCTGCCAATATACCTCTTCGGTTGGAGGAATTTATTTGACTGGTGTTGTTGGTGTTCACGGTGTTCACCAACTCAGTATTGTCATAGCTACTCAACCATACGAAACCAGCGCGCAAAACCAGTTTGTTTGTGTTGAAACTACACAAATATGATGTTATCTTTCATTTGACACAAATATGATGTTAATTTTTGTTGTTTAAAACAGATTAACATTTTTATTCTGTTAAATCAAAATTTTTGTTAATATTTTAATTTAACACAAACACGAAATGTTATATTAACACAGGGTTTTGTTACTTATTTAACACAAAGATTTTAACCACTGGTTTTTTTGTACACAAACACAAATGTTTTTTACCGTGCACTTAGTGATGAGCAAATTAGTCTTGGTCTTGCAGTCTTGTCTTGGTCTTGCATTTTTTGCAAGACCAAGACCGAGACTATGTATACCAAGAGCAAGACCAAGACCAAGACTATAAGGATGGCTACAAGACCAATACCAAGACTCAAGTGAGCAAGACCAAGACAAAAGCAAGAAAAATGCTAGACTCTTGATAAACTATTTAAATAGTTTGAAAGTATAATTAATACCGTACAGAGAAAAACTTTTGAGTTTAGAAGGAAAAAATTCGCTAATAAAAAAATGCAAAAAAGTGCAAGATTTTTAGCAATACCAAGACCAATACCAAGACTGCATTTTGCAAGACCAAGACCAAGACCGAGACCCAAACTGCTCTAGCAAGACCAAGACCAAAATTCTTAATGCAAGAACAAGACTAAGACCAAGACTGCCAAGTCTTGGTTTTGGTCTTGCATTAGCTCATCACTACACACACTAAGGCAAAGTGTACATAAGACTATACTTTCTATACAATGGATTAAATATTTTGGATAGTTTTTGTCTGAAACCTAACAGTTTACTTCTAATCTGTATCTGTAAACATTAGCTTAACATAGTTCTTATTTGAACTATTGGGGAAATAGTTTTCCTAGAAAACTTTTTCAATTTCTACGTACTTATTATTCAGGATGTACTAATTAAAACTTGTCCTTATGTATAATAGTTATTTGTGTATTAAGAACGCAAAGTGGTACATTGCCGCTCAATTGAGAATATTGACGCGCTCAGCTTGAGAGCATTCTCATGAGAGCGGCAATGTTACTTTGTGCTCGAATTACATACATAATTTTTTCGACAATCTTGTAAAATGTATTCATTTTACTTAAATAATACTTGAAAAAATAATAATGGATATTTAACAGTTATTTTAATGTTATAATTTTTGCAGCTTTAGAAATATCTGGAGGTGTATTTGAAAAATCGCTGTCACTATTGCATATTTCCATCATACATGTGTATATTTTTTAATTATATTTATTATTTATAGTTATTTATTATTTTTAATTAATATTTTGTAGTTATTTTGAAATTTAATAAAATTGATATTTCACTTGATCACGATAAAAATAATATGAAGTTTAGAGATGTGTTTATTTGTTGTCATAGAAAGTACAAACAAAGCCTACCCGATTTGTAATTAAATATATGTTGAGTGAGCGACAAAGAACTACTTTTCGTTTTAAAGCGAAAAGTAACAGTCCCCGACAAATACATATTTTGCGCTTTTTTCACAGGGCGTAAAAGCCTACTTTCTATTATGATTGTAGAAAAAATTATTTAATGTATAGTGGTGGTTGTAGAGGGAGGGAGCACTCAAAGGTTGTTGCAATGATCAGCTAACTGAAAATTTAAGTAAATTGTAAGGAATTAAAGATTATCTTACAAAATATTCGCCAACAAACTACAATCAAAATAGATACAGCTTGTTCAGTTTTACTTGGCGGGTCACAAAATCGGCGCAGAAACCTATTTGTGTAAGAACTAGTGTAGTACTGTAATAGTATTTGTGTACTTACACTCTGTACACATGCTGATACACACTAACACATATACAAATATGCGTGAGATTCAAAGTCCAGCCGCCAAGTAGAAATGAACAAGCTGTACATATTTACGAAAAAAGAAATCGTATATGTATAATACGTGTATTATACAATTTTTACAATTTATCCCTCCCCTCCCCCGCCCAAAAAAAAAAATATAGAATTAATTTTCTTCAATAGACCAGCATTTGTTTTGCCCGTGGCTATATAATATAAATAATTCTTATTTATAATTCTCCGTTTACATTTTCGCAAAAACCCGCAAGCTACAAAATACAAGCGAAGAAAGAACTTTTTTCAAACAAAATATTAAAAAATAAATATTTTTATAAGTATACAAAAAGAAAATAATAAATATATCGTATGTCTGTCTGTTATTACAAAACACTAAACAACTTCAGAAAATTTTTAACTAAATTTTAAATTTCAATTTCCAATTCAACAAAAAAAAAAAAAAAAAAAAAAAACTTTTCATAAATATGAAAATAACAAAAATTGCATCGTAACGTCATTTGGCTCGAAATGAAATATTTATTTAATTTTCAACTTGATTTTGTACGTAAATGATTTTATGTATAAAAATACAAATTTCAACTTCACTTGAATCAATTGACTGACTGACTGACTGAATAATGACTAACGAACGAATACTGCTGCTACTGTCAACATGCTACTGTTGTGTATCTAGTTGCTTCATATTTGCTCATATGAAACAATATTATTGCTGCCTGAAAGGAAACAGTAAATAAAAACAATAATAAAACATCAACAACAAATTGCCGTCATCTCATCGCCCCCACTCTCACCCACACGTTGGTTGCTGCACACCCCAGCCACCCTAGCCAAGCTCATTCAACCTAACAATTGCTAAATAAACATTGTCAATTATTGGAAAGCATATCACAACCCCGTCACATAAGTGTATACCTATAGACGGTACATAGGCGACATACTACAAGTTCAATAGTCAGTTTAAATTTGACAATTTAACCCTCAATGGCCGTGCCTCGAGTGTGTGACATCCGATAGTAATGATACTCTGTTCGATCGTTCGCCGAATATCGAATGTTTGGCATCACCCTAACGCAATAGCCGAATATTCGGCGAATATTATTCGATATTTGAGACACGATATACAAAACTAAAAAAAAAAATTGTACTAAGGTAAAAGACCCGGTAATTGACCCTGGCCCAGTTTCTGAACTTTTCAACTTTGTTATAAATTAATAAAAAAAAAAATATTTTAAATAAGAAAAAAAATAAATTCTTAATTTAAAGTAATCTATTCTGTGTCTAATGAACAGCAATTTAAAAAGTTTAGAATATATTAACTAAATAAAAAAAAATTTTTGAGTTTAAAATGTGTGTAAAAACTATTTTTTTGGTAGTTTCCTAACAGTTTATGTTACAAAGTACTCATTTTGATCTGTGCAATATTCATCATGTAAGTATGAAAACTTAATTAAAAATATATGAGCAGGTTAATATTTGTTTAAAATTTATTTTAAAATATTTATAAAATACCTTAGAATGATTTTTATTATTGAAATATGAGGGTCAATTACTAGGCTCACTTCTAAAGTGGTATGGCCCAATTAAATTCTAACCAGTTTTTGTTAGTTATTTTGTTATTTATAGTTATCTTCGATTAGTTTTTGTTATTTTTCATAACGTATATAACATTAAACATTCATTTTTATCAATAAAAAATTATTTATAAATTAAATTTTAAAAAACTGTATTTTTAAATTTAAGGATCAGAAACTAGGCCACTGTCAGGGTCAAAAACTGTCACATGAGAAATTTTGAAGGTCAGAAACTGGGTCCTTTTTGTCAATTTTTAAAACATTAATTTAAATTATTAATTCAATTCAAATAATTATTTTACTTGTATGACTTTATTTTGAAAGCCATAAACTAACTAGTTGATAAAATTATTAATTATCTCTTAAGTTTAAACTTATATTTATTACTGTCTTTTAACCTCAGCCGTCACTCTTAAAAGGTCAGAAACTAGGCCCGTTACCTTACTTAAATTTTTCCTTTTCAAAATTATCATTATATAAATATTTTTTTAAAGTATTAGCTTTTATTTTTTTGGTACAAAACCATAAAAAAGTAAAATACAACACAAATACATAAAAGAAAAATTATTAGATAAAATATTTGAAAAAATATCAGTAACACTTTTTAAAATTCAATAATGAATTACAGCAGTTGACGGCTTTTCTAATTATTTAAAATTTGAAAAATTTTAAATACGTATACTGAACAGTATATGCATAAAACGACTATATAGCTCAAGCACAAGCTGTGTGTATGTATTTGTGCCTGTATAATAATAATATTCATGGATTATAAGCAGTCAGGTATTAAAAAAATAAATAAGCTTTCTTGGAGTCCTTCGCTTTGTATTAATCGCTTTGTATTCAATAAAATACATATTACGTAATAACAAATACGGAATATTATCCAAAGTATACATAATTTTAGAATATTTTATTGTCTACTTTAAGTCAATTCACTATTCGGTATTCGGCCAGTATTCGGCAAACCTAGTGTATATCTTTACTTTAAACATGCTGAATAATTATTTAGATATCGAAATATTTAAGTTAGTGAAGATATCGGATAAAAATTACACAAAGTACTCAAAAAATACACTACATTTCGAAAAACTGCTAGAATTTAGGCCCTCATGGTGACCGCTAAGGGTTAAAATATACAATATGTCACAATAGGATGTTTTTTTTTTACACGGTAGAACTTTGAACTGAAATAAAAGATGTAAGGATCAGGTTGGGGACATGAATTTTTTTTTTTTTTTTTTGAAAAATGGTTAATTTCCGACGTTTATTCAGTTTTGAACCACATTATCAAGTAACTGACGCAAGGCCAGTAAGAGAGTAGGGCAGGTGGGGCAATTGCCTAGGAGCCCCAATTTAAAAAGGGGGCACGCAGCCACGATTACGGGCCCGGAGAGTATTTTTGGGAAAAAATGTTTGATAGTTGTGCCCGGGGGCCCATCATTTCTCTTGCCGGCCCTGAATTGACGCCTTTTATTAACACTCATACATCACTTCCAAAATGTGAAGGGCTGTTGGTTTATCAGCATAAGCTTCGCGGAAACTTCACATTCTATACCCACCCCAAAGAAAATAATCGGTTATAAGATAATAAAAATTTAGAAGTCATAAACTAAAATAACAAATAGAACTAGAAAAATATATTTCAAAAAAATTATAACCATCTACTGTGTGAGTTTTTCGAGAGTTGCCATTTTTATTACAGCCAAACCGTTGCGTTGATTTAATCGAAAAATTGTTCAAATAAGAGTTGTAGATATCGACGGGGGCAACCGATTGCTATAGTCAGGAGCTTTATAGCTCTTATGGTTTTCGAACTATGATACAAACTTATAGATTTTTAAATGAGACTATATATAATGAAAAAATTTTTTAACGACAGCCTGCATATAAATTATTAAGAACGAACTAAAAGAAAGAAAATTGTTCTACATGTTTCGGTCATTTAAATGACCATCTTCAGGAAAATCAATAATTCAGTTGTGAAAACAACTGAGAAAAATAATATCAAAAGGACATAACCTCCAAATGTCAAATGGATGTCAAAATGACAGACGAAATTAAAGAAATTAAAAATCAAAGAATCAAAAAAATTAACGGACCCCATACTAAATAGGGAAAGTCAAAATCATGATAAAATATTAGAAGACGAGATGCGACCAAATACTTACCGTATCAGGAAACATCAAGAATATAAAATTCCAACGAAGTTGTAGGAAAAACAGGTATGTCACAAAGAAATTATGTAACATCACAAAAAATTACGAAAATCATTAAAATTAGAAAATAAAATAAAAGTAAAACCCAGTAATTGGAGACCCAAGTAAAACCCAATGAGACTATATATTAATTTTTCGATAAAACTGACCTAATGCATTAATTAATAACATAAATGAGCAAAAAAAATTTTTTTACCCAAGTTTAATTTTTTTATTTTTCTTAAATTTATCAGTTAGGCGGTAAAAATATGCGTATGTACTTGAGGCTACTTCAACCGATAGTGTTTTTCTTGGTTACATTTCCATTACATCCAAGAAAAGAACCTTTTCCAGTACCATTTCTATCATAAAAATTTGGTTGTAATAGAAATGGCAACTCTCAAAAAACTCACATGGTATAGCCAATATTGTCACCTTATCAATATATTACCTGTAAATATTCACTTGAAAAAAGACGAAAGAGAAAAACGGAATTGATTTGACAGTTATTTGTAAAATCAATAAAGGTAAATCAAAAAGATACATTGTCTGGTGACGTGTGAAATTTATATATTATCATACGTACGGTGTGTGCGAAAATGTCTGTATATTTTCGCAAACTATTCTACCCCGTAACACCTCATACCACGCCTATATTCACCGCCATGGAAATATTTTATTGTTGTATCTTGTTCGCGAAAGACATACATACATACATACATACGAACATAAAACAATAAATCAGGAATCAGAGTCGTGGAAAATGTTACGTCGCATCACCCCGCACGCCACTGTGCCACGCTAACACTTAACACAAACGTTCACAAGTCCATAGTTCACAAAACTATTTCTACAAATCTATTTCTTTTTATATTGTCTGTTAACAACAATTCTCGGATTCAGAATATGTTCGCTATCAAAATATCGTATTTATTATTTTATTAACAAAAATATTTATTAGTTTGTTTTGTGTACACAAATACGTCGAAATAAAATATTGTCCAATCAAAATTAATCTCTCCAAAACATCAAAGATAAAAAAATGTACCTCATGAAAAATATAAACAAAATGTAAAAATTGTAGACTTGTTAAGGGGTTATATACAGTTAAGATGATCGGAAAAGTTTATTATGTTTTTTATTGCATATTCGTTAAGTTCATTATCTCAAGAATACTCTCAATAAATTTCGTAACGATAGAAGCATTAGATCCGAAGTTATAGCTATTTATACTCCAGATCGATATTGTTAACAGTTTTTAAATAAATATTTATTTTGCTGTTGAAAAAAAATCGAAAAAATGTCATCATTTTGCCAGTTGCAACTATTAGTAGTACGGTGAAGTTAGATCCAAACCTCAACATCCGAAGTAACAGTTTCACTCCAACTCCAAATTGTTCTATACGGTCCACATATTGTTTGGTAAAAAGTTACACCATTTTGCGCGTCGGATTTTGGGGAGAGGAGGGCAGAGGTAGGCAAATTAACTGTTTAACGCAAAAAGTGCCTATACAAAAATAATCTACATTAAATTGCGAACAAAAATAGTCCTATGTATAATCTTGCTGAAGTGAAGAGTTCTAGAGTTATGGAGGGTGTAAAAGTAGCAATTTTTAGCATTTTTAAATTTTTTGGAAAAAATATGACGCATTAGCACTAAGGAAACTAATTTTATTATACAGGATTGTGTTTTGTAAAACGAAATTGCGATTAGTCCTCTTCAAACATAGCGCCCTTTTCTTCTAAATCTTCGTCTATCATGTTCGTATCCCTGTTGTCACATCCTAGCCCTGAGCAATTACCGCATATGCTTGAGCAGTTTAGACCACTCTTTCTGCATTTGTCTTTGCAAGCGCACACTATGAGGGAAAGTAATACCTCGGGAGCTGCAGGACGTGCTGGTGTAATTGGTCTCAGGTGTTGGTCAATCTTCTTTCACCCCCACTCGAGCGGATTCTTCTTCTTATTCAGCCACTGCTACACCTAGTGAAAGGTGCAGCGATCGATTGCCCTTCACTGTGTCTCTAAATGGAAAGCTTTTTAATGTGAACAGAATTTTTCCAAAATTTTCAACAAACTATTTGTTTTGATGCATCCTGGGACCAAAATGATAAACTGGTATGTTCCAACATGAAAATGTAATACCTACGAAGATTTTTTATTCAAAAAAGAAAATATCTATATTTTTTAATAATCCGCACCCTGATTTTGCCAGCTTCCAAAAAATGAAAGAAAAAATGTAAATATAAAATGACGTAAAACAAAATACCTACTCCTGACACCAATGACGACGGAATATTTGAAGTGTTATAAAATGTTTTTATTTGATCACTGTGCTTTTTTGTTTTATTTCCGACATTATAAAGACATATATTTGAAAATAAAATGTGATTTAGGAAAAGTAGGTATACGTATACAGTGTCTTACAGAACCATAAATATATTTTGGGTAGCCGAAAACTCGTATAAATATAATAGTATAAACCAGCGCAACCCAGAGAGATTTTCAAAGTGCGACCCACGAACTCTAAAAATCTAGTCAGCGATGCTAGATGGTCTAACATTTTTCCGTTGAAAAATATTAGAGGTTTATCTTGTTATTAGATAAATTTTTACTATGCAAATTATTTCTCTATTATAATTTATCCGATCTTCTACTTTTACATAAATCAGGTTCTAATGTCAAAACAACCAAATTCTTTCAGAAAATATGATTTGATAAAAAAAATAATTTTTTCTTTCATATAAAATAACAAAAATAAGTATATATTTTGCATACTAAGGGCCTTCTTACAATTCAAAAAAAATTAGATAAAAATTACTTTCATTATCATTATCGATCAATTAATTTTTGTCCTTGTCAGACAACTAAAATTCAACAAATCTATGAAAACCAAAATAAATCAAAATAAATTTTAAAATTAAAACAACTGAAATCACATTTAATTATTGTAAATTATTTTATGGTCAATAGACAATAAATTATGAATATCGATTCAGATACTAATCTGAAATATTTAATCTTGAATTCGGTCTGAAAATTATTAACTATATTATTTGCTTTCCGCATATTTGTGATTGGCTTCGCACATTCGGTTATAACCGCGACTGGTTCAATAAAAGTCCACCGCCAGCAGAGCCGGATTTACATAAAGACACTCGGGGCACGTGCCCCAGGGCTTCCACACAATAGGGGCCTCTACAAGATCGAATAAAATCTCAAAATTAAGGAATAAAATAGAAAGAACAAACGCTTTTACGTTTTGTTTTCTTTTTTGCCAACCTTATATTTTGGGAAAATTTGAAAAATTTCCGAAATTCTTCAAGGAGACCTCCACAAAAGTACTCAGGGACCTCCACATGTGAAGTATTCAGGGGGCCACCACATTATAGAAGTACCCCGAGGCCTTCACAGAGATAAATCCGGCCCTGATCGCCAGGTTAGTAGTGATGTCGAGCTGAAGAGAGACTAGTCGATTAATCGACTAAAGTTGTTTTTTAGACAAAATTAGTCTTTAGTCGAAAATATCGAACACGTAATAGTCGACTAATCGACTAGATTTTTAATCGAATTCATGAATGGGGTAACCTATGTAATTCTTTAAAAAAAAAATGTTTTCTTTTGAATTTGATTATTGATACTTAATATTTTATTATTATTATTATTATTATTATTATTATTATTATTATTATTATTATTATTATTATTATTATTATTATTTTTAAAGAAAAACAAAGATGAGAAATGAAAAATCGTACCAATGGGAATTTTTTTAGTTTTTTATTTTTCGAATTTTACATAAATAACACAGAAAAAAAATTAAATTAGTCGTTTTTAGTCATTTAAAAAAAAATTAATCATTTAATCGAAGGTAAAATAGTCGACTAAAATATGACTAAATGTAAACAAAATTAGTCGACTAAACCGACTAATCCATTAATTATCCGACATCACTACAGGTTAGGAGATCGCCATAGAAGTTTTCGTTTCGGTCATGTGGTCTTATAAGCACACTCACAACATTTTTTTTTTTTTTTGGCTTAACTTAAAAGATGATAAAAATGTGTTGTCGAACAATATCTTTAACAATGTTTAAAACGTTGTAAACAATATATTTATCACTTACTAAACATCAAGTATTTATGCAATAATGTACCTTTGCGCTAAGTAAAATGTGAAAAAACATGATTATCCAACAAAATATTTTTCCCATCTATTCATTCATTCTCTGCCAGTATGTAAACATACGATTTTTAATGTTATTTTAATACGATAACGTTTTATTAGAAAACAAACAATAATTATTTATGTACGTATTGTAATTTTTTTCTCTTGTTCTCTTCTACAGATCTGCCAACTACATAAATGCCACGGGTAAATGTGAATTATCAGAAATGGATCGTATAACTGTTGCCGGCTACAGTGCATTCCAAACGGCTCCCGGTACCGATTATCTTGAGAATAACTGTGTCGACGAACCAACAAAACTATGTGAATTCAAGAAATTAAACGGTCGTATATTAAAAACAGTGGACTCCGTCTACCAGGAAGTTGGCTCGTTGGAGGAATGTCGTGACTTGTGTCTAAATTCACCGTACAGATGTCACTCCTACGACTACGGTGATACCGGTGACATGGTGTGTCGTCTCAGTCACCATTCTCGTGCAACACTCACCGATATCCAGGTTAGTAATCTTACGTCACGACCATGTATGTATGGGCCCAAGAGCAAAATGACGACATTCAAGAGGAACATTTAATTACAAAAATTTATTAATAGCATAATTAATTGAATCATTCTCTCAATTGAAAGCAATTTGATGGCAATGACTGATAAACGTGAAGAGGTCGCATATTTATAAAATAATAATGCAAAAAACGTGATCGTGCAATGTATGGAATATAATAAATAGATTACTTTTTAACAATGTGCATGCATATATGTGCTAGCCGTGCTAGTCTCTAGCTATGGTTGAAGCTATACAGAACAAAAAGACTTGTACACAAACAGAATCAGAGGAGAGATGACGTCTTCATATACCATAATTATTATACTTTACCGTAGAGGCGCATAACTTTACCATAATTTTCGATTCAAATTTGAATAAAATGAATATTTGACTGTTTTAATGAAATCAACTAATAAAAATCTTTGATTTGATTCATAACTAAATTTTCCACAATCTTAAATTATTAGTCAAAAACAAAAAAACCGTAATAGGTTAAGATGTCAACGAATTGCTAACTTTACCATCCCATGTTTTTTAGTGAAATATGAAAGATACTGTAAAATTATTAAATATTCCACTATTGTTTACACTTTACTGTTAATTCCAAATTCAAAGTTTTGACAGGAGCTCCAGCTACCGTTTTTACTAGGCATCCGTTGGTAGTGTTAGAAATTGTTAAAGAATCCTAACTTTACCAAACCTATAGTAACCACTAGTTAAACGAATTATTCGATAATGCGCGAATAAATAAATGTGAACATTATTTCTAAATACTTATGAGATTATGCAATTTTTCATATGATAAAATTACCTACGTGTTTCATAGCTTCTAAAATATCAACTAAAGTTTGAACACTTTTTGAAAACAGGAATGTACTATCTAGACTGAAAAGGCTAATGATTTAAAGCAGTGGTTCCCAAAGTGGTCCCTACGGACCCCCAGAGGTCCCCGGGATCATTCAGGGGGTCCGTGGAAAATTAAAATTGATTTGGGGGTCCCTGAACAACGCCCGTGCAAGGTTTAATATAAAATGAAAACATTATGACAAATTTTTATTAATATGGAAACTAAATAATAATGAACAAATTATTAGCGATTTTTACGTCCTAAGTATAAAAAAAAAGTTATATTCTTATTTAAAAAAAATTATATATCACAGTTATGAATACAGTAAGCCCTTAACATTCATTAAAGATTTATTTTTTTTATTAAAAACCGAAGAAGAGATTGTAAGTTTTTCTAACACAGATGTGCTTCTAAAGAATATACATATTATTAATGATCAGAGAGATGAGGCTTATTTAAGATACAAGTATTTGAAATACAAATACAAGATACAAAATACGTATTTTCATCTTGTATCTTTGTATCTTGCAATGTATCATTATGAGTTATTGACTGTACAAAAGCTGTTGATTACTTTTCCGTCTTCCTATTTGGTAAAACGTGGATTTAGTGCCGTTATAAGCCTCATCACAAAAAAAAACCGACCAGAAATTAGTACTCGTGGGGATTTGCTGTTGCTACTCACAAATATTGAGCCGGACATAAATACACTTATAACATCCCATCAGGTTTATCCAAGTCATTTTTTTTTTTTTTGTATTTTGAAAAAAAGTTATAATTTCAATAAATACTTCTTCAACAGAATGTTTTATTTATATTTTATTTTTACGCCACCATTTACCATTCAAAACATCAAAGTTAAATTTGTGTTTTTTTTTATTATGCATTTATATAGTTTTTCACCCAGGGTCCCTAAGCAAGTTTTGACTATGAAAAGGGGTCCGTGGGCAAAAAGAGTTTGGGAACCACTGATTTAAAGAAATGGCAGTAGTAGAACACTACTAATAGTACTAGTTTATTAGTACTATTAGTAGTGTTCTACTACCAACATAGCCAAACCATAAGAATTTCGTTGTTGTCAGAACTACGAAATTCTAAAAAATGCTATAGATATTATAAATCATGAAATTTTAATTCATTTAAAACAATGTGTGGTATGGTAAAGTTAGAGGGTTTTACGGTAGTATATATTTGTATTTACTACAAACACACACGTATACAGTATGTTCAATAATAAATGGGACAAATTTGAATAAAGCATACAAGATAGTACAATCTTATTCTAAGACCAGCGTGTATAACAGAACTATCGCAATCATCAATTTTTTTTACATCAAAATTACACTTAAAACACCAGGGCCGTATTTATGATCTGTAGACTGCTAGGCTGAATTTTTGATGCGGGCTCCACCTTTCGGGCCCAACGTCTTGTCTATGCAACAGACAAAAATAGTTCCACTTGAATGCGAACGTTAGATGTGTATAAATGTTATCTCAACTCTCATAAGGACTATCCACTGAAGACCAAATTACTTTCGCTGAACCCAAAACAAAATAACGGCCGAGTTGTCTTCTATGATTATAAAATCGGCGGTACTAACAGTATTAAAACAAAAAACATTTTTAATTTTTTTGATTAAAATGCTCAAAAATTTGATTAAAATGCTCAAAGAATTTTTTGTAGCGTGGACCTGTGTAAGTCTTAGCTCTCCTCCTAAGTAGGTAAGACAGGCCCCTCCTAATTATTTTTAGTTTTTTTATTATTATTATTATTTTTTAATCACTTTTGTCTCCCAAAATCAAAATTTCCACTCTCGTTTTACTTTCCTAAGGTTCCTGAACCATTCTGGCTCTGTGCTTGTCAGTCTGCCTGTCTGTGTTTCCGTAAAATTTTTTAACACGCATAACGCCGGTACTTATTCGATCGATTTTGATGAAATTTTCTGTGACGGGTTCTGCGAGTTGATTTTAGATCATGCTCTCTAATTCATCTCAATCGAAGTGTTAGGGCAATTAGGCCTGGCACATAAATGGTGTCACAGGTATCGAATCCATATCATTCTTGACAAGTGCTAACCTTCAAAAGACCACATATTGATTTTCATAAAGATCTGTCAATCAGTTTGGTTTTTACAGCTGTATAAACTGCTTGTTGCGATTTTGGATGCTTTGGTGCACTTCCACCCTTTGGAATCCATTGTTTTGACTGTTACGACGTCTCGGCAGTATAATGATGTATCCATGTTTCATCAACGGTCACGAATCGACGAAAGAACTCAGTTCTATTACGTCGCATGATGCCCAGATTCTGCTCAGCAACAGTGACTCGTTCGAGTTTTTGATAAAATCTGTCAACAAATGCGGCAGCCAATGCGCGCACAGCTTTCTCATGTTAAAATGATGGTGTAAAATGTTGAATACACATTCACATGATATCTTTACGATATCAGCTATCTCACGAATTTTTAATTTTCGATCACCGATCACAAGCAACTCGATTTTTTCGATCATTTGGGGCGTGGTCACGTCTGACGGCCTGCCCGAACGTGGTGCATCAATCGTGCCCATATGACCCATACGAAATTGTCCCATCGACTTCTTAACTATTGTATACGATGGAGCAGATTCACCATGATATTTGTCAAGCCTTTCCTTCGTTTCTTTTGGCGTTTTTCTTCTCAAAACAATGGATTCCAAAGGGTAGAAGTGCACCAAAGCGTCCAAAATCGCAACAGTCGACCGATGGTGCACTTTATACAGCTTTAAAACCAAACTGATTGACAGATCTTTATGAAAATTAATATGTGGTCTTTTGAAGGTTAGCACTTGTCAAGAAGGATATGGATTCGATACCTGTGACATCATTTATGTGTCAGGCCGCGAACTTTTCAAACACCCTAGTATTATTTACATATAAAAACACTCTATTTCAAATAAACACACCATTTTTTACAAAACATACTGTACATTTGTAGTTACCTATTGTATTGTAAGGGTTACCTGTATTTGTAGTGGTATAATTAACATAAAAAAGAAATTAACAACGCTACAACGAAGCTCTAATTTAAATCGTTTGATTTAAATAATTATCTGTTTTTCGATACTGTTACGTTTAAACAGAATGGCTCAGTGAATTAATTGTCTGTAATAATTCCCGTACAAATTTATAAACACCTCTGATTATTATTAATTTTAACAAATTTAAAGTATATAATCGATAAGCGAGTTTGCTTTCTCATTACAGGACCCATACTTAGACGTGCCAGAAGCATCAACGTACGAATTGAGTTCATGTTACAACGTAAGCATCGACTGCACCTCGGGCGATATGGTTGCACGCATTCAAACCAGCAAAATATTCAACGGTAAAATATACGCGAAGGGAAGTCCAAACTCATGTGTCCAAGATGTGCAAGGAAGTCTTAAATTTGAATTACATATGGCATACGATGATCTAGAATGTAATGTACGCAAGAATGGTCTTGGAAGATACATTAATGATGTCGTTATTCAACACCACGATAAAATTGTAACCAGTTCAGATCTGGGACTCGCTGTAACGTGTCAATACGACTTGACCAATAAGACCGTGGCGAATGAATTCGATCTGGGTGTACACGGTGACATTGAACCATCACTCACTGAAGAAGTTATCGTGGATTCACCGAATGTAGCAATGCGGATTACCGATCGTAGCGGTAGTGATATTATGCCGTCAGCGGAAGTGGGTGATCCACTTGCACTGAAATTCGAAATTTTAGATCCAAACAGTCCGTACGAAATTTTCGTTCGTGAATTGGTTGCTATGGACGGCGTTGACTCGAGTGAAATCATCTTGATCGATTCAGACGGCTGTCCGACAGATCATTTCATTATGGGGCCAATTTACAAGTCAGCCGAATCTGGAAAGGTACGTTTTTTCCGATACTTAAAAAAAATCCAATTAGATGCAAAAAAAATAATCAAAATGAAACGACTTCCTGCAAAACAAATAATAAAAACAATCAAAAAAGTCAAAATTATTTGTCAAATCTGACATGTTTCGGCATTCAGGCCATTTTCAAAGATAATGGCAAAAATATCATTTTAAAAAGAAAACTAAAAAGACGAATTATAGAGGTCAAGAGATTTTCTAAAATTAAGTAACAAAAAATGAAGATACCACACCCAAAAAAGGTATGGAGTAGATATAATCCGCCAAGAAAAATAAATTTTGTAGACCTTCGAACAGAATAGTTTTCCAAAAAACCAACGATGAAAAATGATCAATGCAATAATAAATTTAAACAAAATACACAAACACATAGTTATACACTAGTATTTAATAATTCTTTAATGAAACTTTAAATTATAAAAAACTTTTAAAAATTAATGAAATTGAATGTTATGTAATTTATAATTGAAACACAAAGAAACACGAATTAATTGAAATCGCTGGTAACAAACTTGTCGAAGGTCATATTAAAAATGATTTAGAATTAACTTCATTAAGTTTTTAGACTCGCCCAACTGGGGAAACTGCGCACAATCATTAAGTGTGACGAAATGCTGAATTAGGTGTTGCGCGATAGATAATGATTCCAGCTCGTTTAAAAAACTACTCTTTTTAGCAAAATGGCGGACTGTAAAAACTTCGGACAAATCAAAGTTGTGGTCCGAATTAATGATATGATTAGCAATAGACGAAAAATTTTTGGTATTAGCAGACTTAATAGCGGAAAAATGCTGGAAAAATCTGTTAGAATAGTATATTGTACAATAAGTGGGAAAAGAGGCTTATTTCTCACGAATATGAGTTTGTGGACTCGTGCAACAATTCATATGAGTGAGAAATAAGCTTTTCCCACGTATTTTACACTATACTTTTTCTACGACCACATTTTTTTTCGTAAAATTTAACATAAATAATTAAAATAAAATTTAAATAAGTAGTAAAAATTTTTTAAATTTATAATGTCAGTGGTAAGATGTTCAAATTTTTGCCAAAGCATACTTTGAAACTATGGAAACAATAATAAATAAACAACATACATATGTATATTTTTAGAATTACATATGACATTATATATTAAATCAGACATAACCAACTTTTTTATTACATTAAGCCGTGCGAAATAATTTCCCACTGCTATTTCCGCACAGGGTGGGCAATTGTTAATTTTTACATATAGTTAGCCGTGCACGAAATGTTACTTTTAATAGTAGGAGTAGAAAAAATTAATTTTCTAACAGATCGTTTCCTTTTGATTATTTTTATAAATTTACCTGCAGTTGGAATAACCCCAAAGTTTAGATCATGGACCATATATAATGGATGTCAAAGTCAATGTATTCAAAAAAGTGTCTAAAAATAAGATGGCACTCGTGTGCCTTAGATACCAAAGCGATACATACAGTTAGCTTTTGAATAGAATCTTCTGGAATCTTTTTCAATGTTCAACTCAATTATAAAGTGGGTTTTTCGATCGGTTTTAAAATAAACTTAACAATTTTTATTTTGCATCGCATCATTGCATATTATATAATTCGCTGACGTCACTATGTAAAATCGGAGGCAGTACCATTGGATATCCGCCGTATAAGGTAATTTAAACTAGGTATAAGAGTTTATTTCATACATATGTAATTTCTATGTATTTCCTTATTATTAAATATCATCAACCGACATTGGTGATTCTCAAATGGAAACACTCACTTCCCCAGTCCCGACGTGTTTTCATTTAAGAATAAGTACTGTATTTACATTCTATTTTATCCGTTTATTACTATTTTCAATATGTTCACATCAGTATTTTGAGAATATTAACGCCACGAGTGGTGAAAAAAAGCTAATTACTGCCATTTTTGTGGCCAATTTTGTCAATTCTTCCTATATAATTCAGCCGTCCATTATATGTGTATATGGTCCATGGTTTAGATGCAAAAAATTTATTGATTTTATTTTCAGGTCTTATTGTCACACTTCGACGCATTCAAATTCCCGAGTTCAGAAGTCGTTCAATTCCGTGCACTAGTCACGCCATGTATGCCAACATGTGAACCGGTACAGTGTGATCAAGAGGAATCCACCGGCGAATTACGTTCGGTCATCTCGTACGGTCGTAGACGTAGACGTCGTGCGGCCAAAAACAAGGTGGACGCACAAGAAGACCTGCTATTGGTGCAATCGATTCACATCACCGATAAATTTGGTTTCGATCATAAAAATAAGAAACACTCAAACACATCCACAACAGAAACTATATTCATGCAATCCGCCGAAAATATCAACGCCGGTCTCTGTATAAATGTGCCCGGTCTAATTTTAGCAACCACACTATTCATCGCCACTCAATTGATCATTATTGGCGCTTGGACATTTATTTGGCAAAAACGACGGTCCAATTTGAAACATTGCCACGACTCCCTATCGTCCGTTAGCGTTAGTTTACCGTCCGCGTTAAGTTCCAGTCGTACGGACAGTTTATGTAAACTTTACGACACTGGTTACACACACTCACGCCGCTTTTAATTCGACGAAAATTTACGAAATAGATCGCGGTATATATATTACGTAACAATCGGAATATTTTTAGTATTTATCTTACGCTACAACAAATTGTTCTTTTTTGTTTTTTTAGTTATTCCGAAATTTTTTATTCAAAAAAAAAAGAAACTAACATAATGCTCAATTATTTTAGGACAAAAATAACTGTAGTAATTCGTTTTGTTTAAAAATTCGGTGCGTTTGTGCAATGCAATTACAGTTTTAATTAATTTTATACTGTTTTGACCATAGAGATAATACAATAGAGTAGGCAACTCCTTTAAGCACTGTAAGTGGCGGTTATGAGCGGAGAGAAAAAGATAGAAAATAACTGTACCGTTTCTATTTTTGTTTCATGACGCATGCGCATTAGTAGCCTTTATGGTGTATAATTCAAATTAAAAGAAATGCACAATAAATGATGTAACGGAAGGAATTTTTATAAATAACATGTGAAATAAATTAAAAAGGTAATTTATAAAATTAAATTTTATTTGTAAATAATAAACAAATATTTTACTTTGCAAAATACCACTTTTATTTTTGAAACTGTGACAATATTGTTTCGAACTGTGACAATATTGTTTTTAGTTCATTTTCATGTTTGAAAATGAACTAACGGTTCGAAACAATATTGTCACAGTTTCAAAAATAAAAGTGGTATTTTGCAAAGTAAAATATTTGTTTATTATTTACAAATATGGAATACCATCAAGTAACGCTCAAATCTATTAATATTAAATTTTATTTTTTATATTAAATATAGAAATACATTTTTTTTATATATATATTAATGCAAAATTCTTACTGAACACTAAAAATAGTTAATTTATTGTAATACATTCTAATTCTATATTTTAACTCATCTAATTTATCACTTTCGTATTTTAAGCGTATATCTATATATAATTTTGCACTATTTAATATTGCACCATTTTTTGGTAATTACTACAATTAACTGACTGTTTGAATTAGCCAAAAGATAAATAAATAAATAAATAAATAAATTGTTATATAAAAAAAATTAACCGTTCCCGCGCTATCCGCATTATCTGCTGGTTATCTGTAGTTACAAATAATCACAACTGATGATCAATTGTATAAACTGCATCAATTGCTTATATATCACAGTTCAAAATAAAAAGAGATAGAAACTGTACAGTTATTTTTTATTTCTTTGTGTTGGATCATCAGTCATCACATTTCTAATGGCTTGCCTGCTCTACCTGTACTATCTCTATGGTTTTGACAGATCCGTGAGACAGAAATATAGTTAGGTTATGTCTATTAAAATATAACAGTAACACTTAAAAAGAGCGGGAAAAATCGAAAAAAAAACTTCATATATATAAAATATTTAATATTTTTTATTAGTCATTACATATTTTTCATATTAAAAAGGAATACTTGGAAATTCACATTTTTTTAAATAAATAATACCGTTTTTTGTAAATAAAAAAAAAAAAAAATTTGAAAAATATTTAATGACTAATGAAATATTCATAACAGCTTCAACGGTGCAAGGGTTCTGCCTCCTAAACAATACGTCATAGAATCATCCTCTTCCAGTACTCCCAGTACACAAAATATTTTTACCTTTAATGCTCAAAAATTAAAGAAAATTATTTTAAGACTTCCTTTAATTTGGTTGCGTTTCGACAAATGCATGCTTATACATCCTTCCACACGTCATAACTGTTAGTGAATTTTACTCTCCTAGCAGCGCAAATAAATTAAGGGATTATTATTTATTGAAAAATTGGAGACAAGGATGACCAAACAATACAAAATGGTATGAGAGAAAGGAATGGACGATTTCAAAATTTAAATATACCGCCTTTTTTTGCTAATAATAACCGTGTGAATGTGAATAGTGTAGATGCCGTTTTAATAAAAAAAAAGTAACTTTGTCCTTGTCCCCGAGGTAGAAGAAATATACGACTGATGTTATTTCGTAAATTTCTATCCTTTTAGACAAACAACGAAAGTTTAGAAATTTATGATAGTTTTTTTTTTTATTTAGAAAGCGTTACAGTTTTTTCGAAACACACATCCGAAACAACTGTATATTTTCTTTTTATAAAATAAAAGAATGTTTATGGTACAATTCGTTCTCGTAAACGATCCGCCATAAACACTTTTTTATTTGACAACATATTGGTCGTCAATTCTACCAAGAGCGTCATATCTTTTCTTTAAAAGAAAAAAGAAAGAAGTAACTATTTAAAAAATATTTATTTTTAGTAATTTTATACTGTATTTGTATACATACATTAATATTAATAATAATAATAAATTTACCATATTAGATTTTATAAACACAAGCGAGAATTTTATAATGTGTAACTCATTAAGTAATTGATATTATTAATTAAGTAGTAAAAATAAATCAATATTGTTTTATAAATTGTACTCAATAATGAAAATGATTTCATACAATAAACGATAAGTACTTAATTATATTTTATCTTTTGTTCTTTTTTAAATTCCCAAATTTACTCATAATATAACCTTATTCCTGTTTGGTATTATTACCGTATTTACAGTATGTTGTCTTTTATGGGATAGATAAGAACCGACGAAAAAAAAATATTCAAAAACTTCATAAATAATTACAAAAGGTTTTTGTTGGATTGTAAAAGAACTTTTTTTTTAATGTGGTGGATCGGGACCGCATAAAATAGAAAATGCTTCATAGAAAATACATAACTCAAAATGCTCAAAACCTCACAATTTCCCTAGAAGTTGCTTTTCTAAACAAAGTAAAAAAATATTTACACATGAGAACATTTTTAAATATATTATTTCTTCTTTATAATATTTAATGATGTTATAATTTTAATAATTTAAAAAAAAATCAAATAGTGATTGAAAAATTGTCAAACTATAGTTGAAAAAATATTCCCAGACACTTTTGATAGTTTCTTTGTCAACGTATGATTGTCTTTTTCTAATTCCAGTCAAACAAATAAATAGTGCATAGGGTATTAATTGAACATTAGGTTACGAAATAATAATAAATAATAACACTATTTTATATTTTTATGTAAATTCTGTTTATTCAATAATAAATTAATAATTTGATTGGAGAAGAATATTTCTTAAAGCAACCGAAAACAAATGACATTCATGATTTACATGACATTCACGGTATATTATAACTTAACTGTAAGCATATACATAAAATAACTGAATGACTGGATTCATTGCAAAATATTTAATACCATAGAGACTATTAAAAATATAATTTTGAAAAACAAAAATCAGTGGATGTCAATATGTACTGCTTAGAATTTTTAAATCAGTTAAAATCAAACGAAAATAGTTTATTCTAATTGAAAATAACATATTTCACTTTTCTTTACAGTATTGCATCATTTTTTTAACTTTGTGAAGATGAAATATTATTATGTCAAATGTTTAAAAAACTAAATAAAAACCACTGATTAAGGACACTGGTGTAGTGTTGAAAAGTGTACGACAAGGACAAAAAAGAAGGAAACCTACAAAAGTGTTTGGGAATATTTTTTCAACTATAGTTCTCCTAGTAACTAGCCAGGTGTCTTGCTCCCTAGACCACACGATCCTCAGTGAAGACGTGTGGTCTAGGGGCAAAACACCTAGGGGCAATATAAAAAAATAAAAAAATAAAAATAACCAAATTGTTTCCGTCCGGAATAACAATTTTCGAGCGTATTAACCATGTCAGTACTCGACTTATTGTTAGTTTTATTAAGTATGAAATTAATAAGGTACGCTTTTGTATTGTACGCTTAAGAATTTTATTAGGTCATATCGTTTCTAAAAATATTCGTGCTCCTGATCTACGAAAAGTACCCCCCCCCCCCAATTAATGATTTATCTCCAATGCCTAGTTCATTCGTAACTTTTCTACTATTATTGCTTCCTCAAATTCATCAAAACAAAAAATGTTTTTGAATTTTCTAACGTGATAAATATTTTTGTTCTATGTTACCAAAATCATTGAATAATTTGAAATTATAAATATAATTTTTATAAATAAAAAAAGTAATAATAGAAGTACTAATAAATAACAAAATTATTAAAAGTTTTCGTTTTTTGACAAACGAGTTAACTTATTATTATCTGACAGACATTAGTACCACTTTTGATCGGTAGGTTAACAGAAATGATTTTTTCCCATAAATTTATAAATTAAATTTGATTCGACTATATAAAACATTCTATTTATTTTAATAAAATACTACAATTATAATTTCTTTAAAAATGCCAAGAAAAGTTTTATACTTTTATATCAGCAATTCATGTAAAATTCAAGGAAAAACTAAAAGAAAAATTATCATTTCATGTGTTTTCATATGTACCTACAAAAACTTACATTCATACATATGTATGTTCGTATCGCATTCTTTTATTTTAAAACAGCAACAATTGTTTAATAAAAAGAAAGAACAAAGAAAAAATTGAAAATGTAAAACAAAAAAACAAAAAAACTTTTATCAATTCGTTTAAAAGTGTTGAACAGAAATAACTCAACTTTAGTTCGTCTAATGGAAACTTATGAAATGAAATAAAATAAAAGGGCACATACAGCACGAAAATACGACTGCAATGAAATTAAAATTCTTCTATAATCTGTCTGACTTTCCCTGTAATAAAATAGAAGTTTTCACATGCTTTTAATAATAAATCTCTGCAATGAACAACCGACAAAACAGATAACTAACTATACCGACCCCGTTGGAATTTGTAACCTCTTGTTCTTTTCTGTTGCTACGGTTTCGAATGTACGGAGCAATGTTACATAACTCAAACATTCCTTCATCTGTCTGCTTTGATACTTACTCTATTTTTTTGAACGTAATACAGTTTCCATGTCTTCAAACGAGTAAAAATGTTTAAGAGTAGAAGTCACATTGACAGAATAGGGTAGTTAACGGAAATTAAAAAAATTATTCCTAATACCTTATTCTTTCCAAGAAGGTAAGTAATTTGTTTTTGATAAACTTTTTTTACAATTGCCGCCAAAAACGGCACGTCATAAGTAGTGATCGAAGAGGTTGCGGGGCTGACAGTATTGTCTTTATTTTTTTAAGGTATTAAAGATTGTTTATTATTTTTAGATAAAACATTTTGATGCGATTTTAAATATATACAACAGGTAATTATGGATGCCTATATACGGACAATATCCTCTTATATTTGAATATATTTTAGATATGCCTGTATACATTTGTTGTCACAACTTGCTTGGTCCGATTTTAATTTTGTGTATTGTGTAAGGTATGTTTTGATGTTATAAGTAAATGATTTATGTGTATCAATTGTCTTTTTTCTTCCAGTAAAATGTGAGAGAGACAACAGATTATTTTGTTTTCCTAAAACTCTTTTTTTAAATGACAGCTTATTTTTTTATTAACAAGTTTTAAGTTATACAGTCAGTCAGTCAAATTTTCAACAATTTTAATTTGAAAAAAGTTAAAATTTTTGTACTTTTTTAAAATAACGCTTTTTTGTAACTTGAAACTAATTTTTATTAACAGCTGATGGTTAATAGAGAGTATACTGATGCAATTTTTTTTAAAAAAATGTATTTACCCCGATTTTTTTGACGTTTTAAGTTTTGAAAATATAAGTACTGTCCTGTCAGCACCGCAAGATTTCGAACATTATTCATAAGCCATAATTTAAAAACAAACGTCAATATCAACGTTCATAACCTCGATAACTGAGATTATATTCATAACACAGATTAATTCAAAACATGTCAAAACAAAAGTAAGTGTTTAATTGAAGTATTAATCGATTATAATTACTATACATTCAAACTACAAGAATTTAGGATATAAAACACAATTTCACTTCATCGATCCAAATAATCAGAATGGACAGACATGTTTTTTTTTAGAAATTGTGACGTCACTTTGAATTAATGGTACGTTTTCAATCATTTGATTCGAGATTGAAAATTGCTGATTTTCAGGAGAGAATTTTGAAATAATCATTTTTTTCACTACTAAAATCAAACATTTAAAGATATCATAGTCAAATACCCTATTATAGAATGCATTTGTCATTACAGTATAATAATGTGAGATTTTTTTAATATATTACTTTGTACTAATTAGCTACCAAATGTAATTAGTTTATAAAAAAAAAAAAATTAAATTAAATTGAAATTTCTTTCGTACTGTATCAAATAAAAAAATGGCTGACAAAATTTCTGAAAACAACAACTGATGATAAATTTTTGGCTATAACAATAACAGATCGATTCGTGTTAAGTATCTATGAACATAAACGATAAAAAAGAAAACTGTCGTGTTTGTGCCGATTCCGTTGCGATCTATACTTAAAAAATTTTCAAAATTCGTCAAAATCGAAAAACTTGAAAAAATTAAGAAAATAATAGAAAATAGCGAAATTTTGCTATCATTATCGCCTTCTGCATATTCTTGCGACTGGAAAGAAAATGTTGACTTCCGTTCGACAATATCTTTCACACAGCAAAACTTTTTTAAAAATTCAAAAATTTAATTCAAGTAATTGTAAAATCAAAATATATATTCGAAAAAATACATGAACTTACAAAAATTAGTACATTAAATACGTTGTAAATTAAAACAACTTATTTGATAATGATGATACTGATCGAAACGTGTCGTAAAATTAAAAAATAAAAGTAGTATCTTTACAAAATACTATGTTGTTATTTTAGATTTAAATCATTTAGATAACTTACAAACAACTTAACATACAGATACTATATACAATTTGACTTAACTTACTAATGAACCATAATTATGTATAATATGGTTTATCAACAAGTCGAGTTAAATTGGTGACAGTGTTTATATGTTGAGTTGTCTTGAGTACGTAGCTACTGTATTAATAATAGCTTAATTTTTAAATAGTTACAAACTGAAATAATATAAACTTAGCATGCTATCAATAAGTTATATAAGCAATTATAATGCTGATTTAATATGTATTAATTAAATCTACTTAATAATACAAGAATAAATTTAATCACTGGAAAAATTTATAACAGATATTACAAAAAAAAATTAATTAATTAATTTGTGTGTTTAATCGCAAGCTCGTTTATGATACATTTGTCTTGCTTACGAAATTAATAAATATTTGATAAGGAAAATAATAATAGTAAGGGTGTCTACGCAATCAATGAAATAAGGAATAAGAAATAAGAAATAAAGAATAAGGAGTATGCCATCTAGTTGATGTTGAGTGGAACTTTAACGTAACTGCTCATAGATATAAATATGTAGGTACTTTTGTACGTCAATCAATACTATCAAAATTTCGGATAAGAAGTTTCATTTCATAAATATATATATAAACACTTCTAGTGAATAATGTAAGCAGCTTACAATTTTAACCAAATTTAAGACAATTTTTTTCTTTGAAAATACAAAATAAAAGAAAAAATTAATTAAAAATTTAATAGATATGACATCTTAAAAGTAATGTGTTTTTTAATTTAACAAAAGACAGTTTATTAGATGAAAAAAAAACTAAAGAAAAAAACCGAAGAAACAAAAGCTACCATTAACATGTTGCTTTAAAACGCTACCAACAGATGTCAGTGTTAAACAGCTCTAAATAGAGTCCCTGTAATAAACAGAGTCGTGACATGTCATCAATTTTCTATCTAAAACAGAGCGGGAAGCTTCAAAATTAATTATCACATGTTTGAGTAAATATTTTTGAGTACATAATTATTGTTAATAAGTTATGAATTAATGTACAATTAAAAATTTTTAATTTAGTTAAACTAAATGGTTTTTGCTAACATTTAATTTATTTCCAATGTATTTTACGAAAACTTTGGATAGAAAATGCCGGAACCAATCAACGTTCAGCACACATGTCACCACTCTATTTATTATAGGCACTCTAGCTCCAAATAGAGTCCCTATAATAAATAAAGTCGTGACATGTCATCCATTTTCGTCCAAAACAGAGCGAGAAGCTTCAAAATTAATTATCACATGTTTGAGTAAATATGTTTGAGTACTTAATTATTGTTAATAAGTTATGAATTAATAAACAATTAAACATTTTTAATTTAATTATTTTTTCTAAGTTAAACTAAATGATTTTTGTTAATATTTATGTCCAGTGCTTTTTACACAAACTTTGGACAGAAAATGCCGAAACCAATCAACGTTCAGCACCCAGCTCATGATTCTATTTATTATAAGGATTCTAGCTCTAAATAGAGTCCCTATAATAAACAGAGCCATGACATGTCATCCATTTTCTGTCCAAAACAGAGCAGGAAGCTTCAAAATTAATTATCAGAGGTTTGAGTTTTTCTTTTTAGATTAAACTAAATGATTTTTGTTATATTTCCAATGTATTTTACGCAAACTTTGGACATAAAATGCCGGAACCAATCAGCGTTCAGCACACATGTCACGATTCTATTATAGGGACTCTAGCTCCACAGCTGCTCTGTTACGTAAATTACCCAATTCAGATTTAGTTTCTTACATAAAATAACGTACTCTGCCATATATGAAATATTTATATCTTCCATTTTTAGATAAACTTTTTAGGGACATAAAAATAATCACTTACCTTTAATCGTTGATCTGTCACACTCCAGACTCGACTTGCAAAATCATTCGAAGCACCTAATATTAAACTACCAGCACTATCAAAATCAACTGACATAACGCCAGCATTACTGCCCTCCAAAACACCTTTACACTCGTGAGTTCCACCTGTAAGAAATTACGCTCATAATAGAACCAAAAAATTTATTTATTTAAAAAGTTTTTGAAGAACTGAAGAACTAAATGAAAATAATTACCTTTTGACACGTTCCATAATTTTACTTTCCGGTCCGCGCCTCCTGTGGCCAGTAACCGATCCACAGGACTCCACTGTACCGCGTTAACTTCACCGTCATGCGCATCCTGAATAGAACAAGTAACAGTGTTAACTAAATCTTGCTCAAATGAGGACGATTGTCGTACAAAAATTGACATTTTCGACAATTTTTTCTTTTTTTTTTTTGCAACAATAGCTGCAGCTAATGATTGATTATTATTTGATGTGTATTATAACGGCTAAAAATTGCTAGTAATCATGAAATATGACTTGATTGAAAATCTGGCTGTTAATAACAAATATAATTGGTTACGTGATAATCTATAAAAGCGAGGACAAGCAATTTGAAAAATGATTAAAATTGAAATTAATCAAAAATGTAAATACGAAAACAATTATAGTTTCATTTTTACAGAATCTATTCCCATTGTTTTATTTCAGGTGAATTTTTTGAAAGTTGCCATTTTTATTATGGGTAAAACATTTAGCTTAAGGCCTTTGAATCCCTAGGATCAAAATTATGAACCGAAAATACTGTCTATGTATTTTCAGCTCGCTTGAACTGTAGACTGCTGATGTACAGTAGAGCTTCAGTTAAGTTAACATCAGTTTTGTTAAGTGACGTCACTTTTTTCTCACTAAAGTTAAGAGTATTTTATAGAAATGAAAAGAAACAATATTATTACATTATACATTTTTAAGACAAAGATATTATAAATTCTATAAAAGCTATAAGGTAACGGGCCTAGTTTCTGACCTTTTAAGAGTGACGGCTGAGGTTAAACGACAGTAATAAATATAAGTTTAAACTTAAGAGACAATTAATAATTTTGTCAACTAGTTTATGGCTTTCAAAATAAAGTCATACAAGTAAAATAATTATTTGAATTGAATTAATAATTTAAATTAATGTTTTAAAAATTGACAAAAAGGACCCAGTTTCTGACCTTCAAAATTTCTCATGTGACAGTTTTTAACCCTGACAGTGGCCTAGTTTCTGATTCTTAAATTTAAAAATAGTTTTTTAAAATTTAATTTATAAATAATTTTTTATTGATAAAAATGAATGTTTAATGTTATATACGTTATGAAAAATAACAAAAACTAATCGAAGATAACTATAAATAACAAAATAACTAACAAAAACTGGTTAGAATTTAATTGGGCCATACCACTTTAGAAGTGAGCCTAGTAATTGACCCTCATATTTCAATAATAAAAATCATTCTAAGGTATTTTATAAATATTTTAAAATAAATTTTAAACAAATATTAACCTGCTCATATATTTTTAATTAAGTTTTCATACTTACATGATGAATATTGCACAGATCAAAATGAGTACTTTGTAACATAAACTGTTAGGAAACTACCAAAAAAATAGTTTTTACACACATTTTAAACTTAAAATTTTTTTTTTATTTAGTTAATATATTCTAAACTTTTTAAATTGCTGTTCATTAGACACAGAATAGATTACTTTAAATTAAGAATTTACTTTTTTTCTTATTTAAAATATAGTTTTTTTATTAATTTATAACAAAGTTGAAAAGTTCAGAAACTGGGCCAGGGTCAATTACCGGGTCTTTTACCTTATGCGTAATAAAAAAAACAATTACATATAGTATGATTTAAAGAAATTGGTTTCGATGTCATAAGAGTATTCAAATTGAAACTTTTCTCTGTTGAATTTTAGAACGCCATTTGTAACTTAAAGTTCATAAATGTTACTAATTATGTTTATTCAAAGTGAAAAATCGAATATTGCAAAAACAAAGGGAAATAATATTAGTTACACATTTTTCATGACATAACTAAGATTGGTTATGAGCTGAACTATAAAGTCGTAAATCATAATATCTTAAAACATAAAGAGGTAAACAAATCAGTGGTGTTTTTTAATAAAAATATTTCTCTATTCAAAAAGAATTTTAGAATGTCGAATTCTAGAATTTTTAAAATTTTTTTTCAGGTATATACAAAACGAGTGAGCTGATTGAAGGCTATTTACTCAGTTATAAGTACGGTATAATTCTAAATAATGTTCAATTTTATCAACATAGTTTAGTACAATTTATATTTTGTAAATTCCTAGGATTCACTCTTTTGATGTTGGGACCTTCGATTTTTTTCTTTTTTTGTAACCTTATCTATTGTACTTATCACCGGCAGTAAAAAGTCCGGCATTTTGAGAAAAAAAATTTTTCCATATGGTTGGTTTAAAAGCGTTAAGTAGTCGTTTTTTCAATCGATTATAGTCGGCATATTCGCCTTATAAAATCTAGATATTAGGTGAAACACCTTCTAAAATATAATTTTACAATCAAATCATAATTTTAATATAAAATTATAATTTTATAAATTCTAGATGTTCGTGAAACACTAGCTTAAGTTAAATTAAATGATTTTTGTTAAATATTTTTAATTTATTTCTAATTTATTTTACGTCAACTTTGAACAGAAAATGGCGGAACCAGTCATCTGTCAAATCAAATGTCATGACTCTATTTAGTATAGGGACTCTAATTTTCGTTTTACGTAGGGCGCGCCATAAGTTCTCGGCCTGAGTATTGAAAAATACAAAGAGAACAGTGAAAATAATTTATTTTTCCTGTCTATGCCTTTATAATAAGCAAATTCTTTGTAGCGATTCTACAAGAGCGATGTTTTCGGAAGTGATCGAATCTGCCGAACGTCCAGAACGATCATCGTCGTTGAGGGACTCGTACCGCAAACGAAACCTTTGACACGGCTTTACCGTATACACCATCCAATCTGTCCTTAATTTCTTCTGGAGTTTGTCCTTCTTTTGTCAGAAATTTTATGACTACACGATATTCAATTTTTGAAACGGTCGACATATTGAGTTTACACTTTTACAACAGAATAAATAAAACACATGTAAACTCGTCCACTGCGTTTATGATTACTAGAGACTTAATACTTTCTGTGAGTATAAATTACGTCACCTTTAAATAAGTTTAATCATATTACGCCGAGAACTTTTGGCGCTACCCACGTATAATGGCGACATCTATGAATAAAATAAATTTATTTCAAATTTGTAATGGGTATAAAACCACCTACCCATTCCAAAAATACTTGTATTTAATAGAGTAATAATAATTTCAAAAATGATAACAGAATAGAACACATTTCTCGACACTAACATTCGAAATTAACTGTTTACTTACGAACACCGAAGACACGCGAGTAGGTAACACGCAAAAAACGCTACCGCTTTCCTGTATAGGACGATCCGGCGAAAGATTACGCGTTTCTTTTGCCGCCTCCTCTAGCTCTTTCTGCATTTTGGCTTGACGTTTCCTGAAACAATATTAAAAATTTGAACACCAAAAAATCTGTTTCGCAACCAATAATATCAAAATATATTTTTCTTGTATCAATATCCAAGCACTTATTGATAAATTTATTTATTTCAATAATGCTCCCCAAAAAAAAAATACAACCAAAATTTGTTATACACATTTAGCGACGAAGCTCATCCAAAATTTTTCAAAAATGTTCCAAATACACTCACAAACATTACACCACATGCTTCCATGATATAACATCCACGAAAAAGGCAACATAATTGAATAAAGGCAATGAATGGAAAAAAGTAGTAAATAAAGCAAAAAAAAAAAAAAAAATAAAAAAACAAAAATTAGCACAATTTCACATGGGTGCAAGAGTGAATATTTATACACTTACCCAAAAATACCTAGTGTCTGGATCAAAAAAGCTGTGGGACTTGTAGCACCCTCACTGAAAATAGTGTTCAAAAAGCTAGGTGTGATAAAAGCCATCTACTTAACAAAAATTTAAGGTATGGTCATTTTGACTCTACGACTAATAGCATTATTAAGAAAGTATTATTTTTAAAAAGAAGAGAAACTACTCTAAAGCGAGGTGGCTAGGTAATTTTTGTTTGTAAGGTTTATATCACAGGAATCACCTTATTCTTGTGATATACCTTTCCTTCAAGACTTTTAGATCGAAAATTAAAATTGTTTTATTACAAAAATTCGAAATTTTTGCTTCTTGCTCCTCTTAAAACCCGTGTTATGAAATAAAAAAAAAAAAAATTTGGGGGACTGGTTTACCCACACTGTCAACTTCCCATTGGGTGTCCTTAAAGACTAGAGGCTACTGTACATAAATAATTTTTTTTATTTCAGGGGGCTCCTCCCCCTGGGCCCCCGATAGAGGCTTTGCCCCTTGCACCACACCGGGGACTTCGCCCACTGTACCTAAGGGTGGGGACCCTTATCAAACAAATGATATTATTATAATATAAAAATAAATAATCATAAATAATTTCTTAAAAAGTATCTTATTTCGTGTTTTTATTTTTTTATAAATTTTATAATAATTTACTGGCGTTTTAACATCAGTTAGGTTTTTAGGCCTTTCTACAATAAAGACATGGTAACAAATCTATATGATGTATGTTGCGTTAATAAAGTTAATTCCGTTTTTTTATCACAAAAAACAAACCGCTAATCCGAATTTTCTGAAAATATTATCCGGTCCTCATTTTTTAATTACGGATCTAGTTCGGAGTTGATATCATAATTTGTTCTCGAGATATGCGAGACGAAAAAAAATTCACGAACGAACGAACTAGCGAACGCACATACAGACATCACGCTAAAAACGATGGATTCGGATACTTGTGACCTTGAATCGTGGAGATATGTCCAAATTAGCGATTCGTAAAATCGGACCCATTACAATAACTTGCCAATGGGAAGTTAAAAATTTTCGCGATCATTTTCAGATTTTAAACTTTGATTCCGATTTTAATTAACAGGGGGCTCTAACGTAGATTTAAGGTGTTGGTTTTGTATCTAAAGTGGATTAAATCATTTTAATTTAACCAGCTATGACAAATTGCAACCACGACCAAATGCATTCGGTCTCATGGGTGATTTTAACCACAAAATCTAAAAAATATAGGTATTTTGTCCCAATTAAAGTAATCGACGTACGTAACAAGTCGCCAATGCGGTACTTGAGTGTATTTAAAATTTGTGTCAAATGTTAAATAATTCTATGCATTATCATTACATATGTCCAATTTTAATGATGAAACATAACAAAATTTGATAACTATTTAGAAATTTTATTTTGAAAATCGCCATTTTTTAACAAATATTCAAATTAGTGAAAACGCGCCATTTCTTGAATATAACGTAACATTTTGTAGCTAGATATGTCGATTTTGATAATCTCCATCGGTGAAGTGAAATTATGTTTTCTTTTGAATATTTCTATTAGTTTATATATATATATATATATATATATATATATATATATATATATATATATATATATATATATATATATATATATATATATACATATAATATATATATATATATATATATATATATACATACATATATATACATATATATATATATACATATATATATATATATATATATATATATATATATATATACATATATATACATATATATATACAGTAATAATAATCGGACAGAATTCTAATAAATACTTGCTTTTACTTTGACATTTTATGAATATAATCAAAGGTTTGAGATTATAAATTTTGACATTGAAGTTTAATTGCTTCAAACTGTGACGTCACTATAGTGAGGTGTTTTTCCCGCCTTTTTCTAATTTAAAATTGTAGAGTTATTTTGTTTGATGATTTTTTACAGAATCTGTCGAAAATAAAAAAATCACTTAACTAATATGGAAAAACAATGCTTTTAGGATATTTTTGTAACTTCAGTCAAGTACCCTATTGTGGGTGGTCTAGAGTCCGATGGAAAAATACATCTGACGGGCTTAAAAATAATGTCTTGAAGGAAGGTTATAACAAGGGTTAAAGTAAATTTATTAACAGGTGACAATTCAGTGTACAAACAGCAACAAATGCAAATGAAACAGAATTTGCCAATAAAATAAAAGTTTTTACAAATAGAAGTGAATCTAAATCATTTTCTTTTAATGTAAAATTGCGATTTTTATTTCTTTGACAATTTAACTCATGTGTATCAAGCCCCATAAGAATATTGTAGTTTTTTCACTTTTACCATGGAAAAAAAGTTAGGACAGATTTTTGCAGCGAAAAAAATGGTACAAAACATTTCATTGGTCATTTCATTGTAGGTAAAAACGATAAAAACGAAACAAAAATTCGTACTGGTAAATTTAACTGACTTCAGAACCATAGTAACAATGTATTAAATAATAATATGAATTATACCAATTTATTTTATTCGTTAAATTGTTTTACCGTATTAACTTAAGTTTTATATTTTATCTGAATAAATTTGTGTTTTCTACAACTCAAATTTCTTGCCTAAAAGCAATTTAACTCGAAGAACTGTCAACCCAAAAACGCTTCAGCTTCGCTGTCGCGTTTTTGGGTTGACAGTTCTTTTCGTTAAATTGCTAGGCAACAAATTTTCGTTAGACAAACCCAAATTTATTCGAAAAAATATAAACCTCTCGTGTAATAAGTGATAAAAATTTTCCATTTTAAAAATGAAATCGAAAATTAAGGCAAGATATCTTAATTATTCGAAATCAGCAACTGCTTTTCTCAAAACTAGCCCATTTAGCTTTTTTTAAAATCGAGTATAGAGAACGCACTCGCAGCCAAAATTCCTCTACAGAACTTTTTTGCACAGTCGTCTCTTAAACATTTAAAAAAAAATTACAAACAAAATTTTAAAAATACAAAAAATTTGATTTAAGCACGAATTTGACCAGGTTTCTAGGTGTCAAAACGTACTTTTATAATTTGAATTATGTATAAAACAAAAAGTTTGTTTCAATCGACCACTCTGATTTTATCAAATGGACACCAGACGCATGCGTATTACCATTGTTGGAACGCTATTATGGCAATACGCATGCGTTTGATCGGTTTTTGGCCACTCATGCGTCCTATTCGTGTATTTTTAAATAAATATTTTTTATAAACATTTGAAACAAACCAAAAACTTACAAGAAAAAAAGAAAATGATTCATAAATTTCACTGGCATTTTAAAAATCAGTAACGATTTCAAAAAAACAACTAAAAAAAATTATATTTAGGGATACTTGTCAACACAACTGATCGTTCAAGTTCAAATGGAAAACTCATACAAACTTACAAAGTCCATTCTCAAATTTTAAAATACCAGTAAACTAAAAAGATCGACATATTTTGAAAAAGTTAGGACAAGTAGAAATTGGGAAAAGAAGGTTGTAACTAAAAATTGTCACCCACACAAAATTATCAAAAATAAACAATAATTCGCGGATAGAAAAATTAAAATAACAAAATAAACTTAAAATTTCTAATTAAATCTAAGATTTTAAATTAAAAAAGAGAAAAATAACAAAACTAGAATTACTCAGAAATATTGCAACAAAAATATGTGAATTGATAAAATTTCATGCAAGAAAACCATTACTTAAGAAAAAAAATTAAATCGATTAATTTCGATTTAGGTACTCAAATTTGAAAAAAAAAATTCTCTTTTACGGGATATTAACACAAAACTACCGAACAAATCATAAGAATATTAGTTAAAAAAAAATAAATAAATCTAAATACTAGAAAAAAGAAAATTATTCGATACGTAACACTTACTTAACAAAATTTTCATTTTCCTCATTCATTTTATCTGCATCCTTTGCCTTGTATCGCATCAATCGATCCAATAACTGACGATTTTCATCCTAAACAGAAATCACTAATATTAATTTACTCCCCAAGAGCAAAAATTTAAAAACCAATATTTTTCATTGATTAAAATGCAAGAATTAATTGTTTTAACAAAATTTTAAATTTGAAAACATCAAAAGAAATATCCCAATGTCCCAGTTGTGTTACCATTTATTTAATATAAATAAAAATTTAATTTTTTTTTTTTTTTTTTTAATTCTATTAATAACAATTAAATAAAAACAAACTATAAAATAACTAAATAACTGGAATTAAATATTTGAAAATGAAACATTTTGCTTGCATTATACATAATAATGTCCATCGTTAAAGAAATGTCCACTGGAATTTTGCCAGTTTTCGTTTTTAAACGTAACTATATATTTATACGGCATATCGAGACACATATATTTTGGAAAAATGAAACAATATTTCGATGAAACGATTTTCTAACACTTAATTATTACGAGGAAACGTACAAAAGATAAAATTTTTGAAAACAACTTTCAACATATCAATAAATTAAATGTGTTTCATAATAGATGTGAATTTTGTTTATTTTGAATGGGACTCGTGATTTAATTTATTCGTTTTTCGTTAATTAAAATAATCAAATGTCTTGTAATTTGTTGATTTAAATGATAATAATGACCTTAAAATGGATCATAAAATAGTTTTAAATACATTTTTAAATATTAAAGACTGAGATTAAGGGTGTAAAATCAATTTTATGTAGTGATGTTAACCACTTATACAACTAACAAGAAGAGACTCAGACGTTTGGGTCATTGATTTTACCGAATTGTTTTCAGATTTGTAGATGGTCACTAATATCGGACCATGGTAGAGATGTAGGGTCTCAAAAATAAACGAAAAAGTGACATCTGGAATTTACCCATTATTGTTCCACAGTATTCAAATAAAAATAATCCAAGACCCCAAGGGTTTTGTCCAGTGTTTAAGTATCCCTTCTCGATAAAAAATTTACCCTTTACTCAAACCTGAAAGGAGTAACCCCAATTGCAGAAAGAACCCGTCTTGTTTATTCCGTTCCTTGCATCAGTTGTGATGCGGTTTATATTGGTCAGACCTCAAAATTATTGGAATACCGTCTCAAACAGCATAGATGGGATTTGGGTAGAGGTGAATTACGTACTGGCTTAGCACAACATGCACACAATTTCGACCACGCCTTCGATTTCAGCAAGACGAAGGTGCTACAGTATGAAAGGAACTACAGGAAAACATTAAATCTGGAGACCTTGTAGATTTTTTCTACAAAAAATGTGAATAATCAAGTAGAAAATGATAATCTGATATTTTACAAATCATTATGTCAAAACATTCAAAAAAAACATAAGCAAACACTAGCTTAGTACTATAAACAATATTCATTTTTGCAGCTACTTGTTTATTCTTTATAAAAATAAATAGATAAAAGATCTCTTTTTGAAATACATCTATACTCTATTTTTGTCTCTATAATTTTGGTAAAAATTTTTTCGTTTTAATTCATTTATCATTTTGACTTGATACTATTAAAAAGTATTTCATTTTATTTTGTTATTTTAAAATATTGTTTTTTTTTTTAAATTTTAATTTTAACAAATTTACTAAAAAAGTTAAGTGTTTAGTTTTATAAATGTTTAATTTAATTTTATATTTTAATAATTTATTGTGATTCGATTCATTTTACTACTTTAAAAAAAAAAAAAAATTGTGAGTAATTTATTGTTGTTCGAAAAATGTATGTTCCTGTTTTTAAATTTTAATATTTTAATAATATGGCCTGAAGAAGAGTTTTTCACTCGAAACGTACGTAGCCAAATAAAAAAATTTTTCAAAAGAATACGGCGACCATTTATTCCAAAATTCCCTATTTTAAACTCTCCCTATACAGTATTCAAATGGAACAAAAAAAAAAAAAAAAAAAAACTATTTAAACATTTATAACAATAAATATTTAAGTGGCCAATGCCAAAATTTAATTAAGCATTTTAGAATACTTATAATTAATATTTTTAGTTCGTCAGAGGAAAATATCAGGTAACATTACGTAACAGAGATTGCACCATTACAAACCAGGAGGGTTCGGATGCAAAAAAATTAACGCGAGTTAAATATTTTTTCATGGTGTTTTTCTGGCTTTTCACAGTATAAACTTTTAATTTCTAAAGTACACTCAATACGTTAATCCCTTTAATTTTTATTGCCAGTGATAAGTACCATAAATTAGGCTAAAAAAAGATAGCAAATCAGTAATACCTTAAATATAAATGAGTATAGTTAAATCATAAAATATATTTAAAAAAAATTTCATATTGTACAGTATTTCGAAAAATATATCGAAAAAACCTGTCACAGATGGCGGCACTTCTGCCTGTTAAAATGTACATACCAAAGCATATTGAACTGCCGTATTACGGTCTTAATTATTTAAGGGGTTAAAAACCGTAGTTTTAGTATTTAACGCATGTTATTTTTTTTGAATCAGAACCTTGTAGTTTGTAACGGCACAGGCATCGTTACGTAACGTTTTTCTCTGATGAACACTCACATTTTTATCAACATAATAATAGATAAATTTTAGATGGGATATTCTTAATTATTTTTAAAAATTGTACTTTACCTGAAACCTAAAAAAATTTAACAAAATCGATGACCCTTACATCTAAGTCTTTCCCTGTAAGTAAGCTTTTTAAATATGTGTTCAGAGTGTCAAAAATTATGAGAATCTGATGTCACAATATGTCGTCGGGTAAAAAGTTTCATTTCAACTTTTTGGGGTTAAATGCACAACAGTTAAGGTCACATTATGCAACATTTCATAGAGTAATACTGAATTTGTAGTTGATATGATTATTTATAATTAAATGCGAGGTAACTTCTATAGCTAATGACCCACAGTTGAAATTAAACTTCTGTCCACCATATTATTCTGTCCCTTTAAAAATTTCATTTGAAAAAAGTAAATGAAACTTTTCTCAAATTCGTTTCAGAAAGAGACAAATTTTGACCAACTTAAAGAGAAAATAATTTTACCTGTGCACTGCGTAATTTTTCTTCTAACGAAGCAAAAGCTAGCTGAAGAGCTTGATGTTCGTCCCTAAGTACTTGGTATTCTCGTAACTTTTCGGTGAGCATTTGAATTTCAGCTCGTAATGCTGCATTTACAGCTTTACAGTCTTCTAAACTGTAAATTAAAAAGAAAAATTATTACAAGATTTTTGTTCATTCAAGTTTTTGAACATACTTTACAAAAATTATCCTTTATTAATAAATTGTTAATAATTATTATTAATTAAACAGCATTTAATAATTCGTTTAACATCTGAAATATTTGAGTTATTTTTAATATTTTTTATATTTTCTTTTTTGTTTTGGAAAAGTAAATGAGGGCGTGGGTTAATGTTTAGCCATCTAGTGAGAAATGGAAAACTACTACCGTAAAACGAAATTATCCGGAACATTTTTTGACTTTTCGTACGATTTTCATACACTTTCTTACATATTAGATAATACAGAAGAAACTAGTTTTGGTTCCGGTAGCCTTGTTTTTTGAAAATCATTTTCTTTTTTTCATTTAACCGGAAAATCCTAAAATATGATCATGATATTTGCTTGCCGTTAAATCGTGACGTCATTGCACAAGTCACTACGACGAATCGTTTTTCGCGCCAATTGTCATTTAAAATTAAACAATTTGGTTTTTTTAAGATTTTTAAAACTTTAACAAAAATTATGTAATTAATACGTAAGAGCAAAGCATGTAGAGTCATTTTTAAATTGCAGTCAAGTACCCTATTGGATGCAAGAAATAATATTCGTTTTCCATAAAATTTTATTTCTACAATAAGCTCTATTTTTCATTTCTATTGCCCTTAATTATTATTATAAACAAAAGATTAAGCCCTTAAAAAAACCCTACTTTTTTATTTATTCCCGCATATTTTGAAAAAAGTGGTGCTCATTTTACCGTAAAATCATGTATAGTCCATTCTCTAATTATAATGCCTAGTACAATGGAACCTCTGTTAACCGAACTGTATTTTTAAGGGAAAATTTCTTTTAAATCAAATACTCCAAAATTCTATATAAAGTCAGTTATTTATAGTGCTCCACTTTGTACGCTAAGGGACTAAAAATTAACCATTTTCATATTTCTTCTTTCTTCCATTATTTTTTTAAGGAATACGCTGGCACAAATGTTTTTAATGGTATATTTGGAATTCACAAACGATTTTCGATCGATTAAGTGCCCGGAAGTTAACACTGCAATAAATTTTAAATGCTGGCTATATTCACACATTCTTAATTAACAATTAAATAATTAATTAACTAATTAACTAATTAGTCACAAACGAAAATAATAGCGTCACAAACATTCACAAACGATTGATCGAAGCAAAAATAAAAAAATCTCATTTTTTTAAATTTATGTTAGCTATTCGCGCGAGGGTAACGGCCAGCCTTATTTGTTTAGAATTATTTAATCCCGCCAAAAAGTTTTTAAAATCTATTATAATAACTATCATATATTTTAAATGTACTTTTAATTTCAAAAACTTGAATTTATTGCTTTGTTACGTTGAAATTTTACGTTATATAGTTAATCTTCCAATTTTTTTTTTTTTTTAAAGGATATTTATGGAAATTGCCATTACATATTCGTTATATTATACACACCTAACTTCTAAAGCGGCAATTTCTTTCTCCCGTTCTTGTAACTTCTTATTTAAATCGATTATTTGTTGGGCATTTTCACCTTTTCTTCGATGTAATTCTGTCAATTCTTCTTGTTGTGCAAGTAATTTTTGTTCCAAATGCTGTATTTTTTCCGCATCTCCAGCAGTTCCGTGTCCTGTGCTACTTGATAAACGTAACTTTTCATTTTGTATGGAAAGTTGAATATTTTCAAGTTTTAACGTATTAGCATGCTCAAATATTCGATTATCTACAAATGTAAAAATTCCAGCAGTTGTAATATTAAATTTAAATTCAAAAACGTTTTAAATTTCTTATCTAAAAGTGCTTCCTGAAAATCATTCCAAAAAAAAGGATACACAAATGTGAATTTAATTTCTTCTAGTAACAATCTTACATAAAAATTTCAGGAAGTTTTAGTTTCTTCAAAGAAATATATAAACAATTAATTTTAAATGTAATAAAGTTTTAAATAAATTTGTAACATACGTAAGTATATCAAGTCTTGAAAACAATACGTTTGTTGACGATTTCTCTCTTGTAATTGATTAATGAGACTATTTCTCCAGGAATCATCTCCAGCCATAGCGAAAATTATTCTCAAAAAACTGTTCAAAACAAAATATTCAACTAAAAAATAAGGATAGTTATGCACTTAACCTCAACAAAATTGTTATCATAATTTTGATCGTCTGAGTAAATGACATTCATACAATTAAAAGAAATAATAAATTTTTTTCCCTGTTAAAAGTGATATCATAGGAACTTTTTTAATAAGTCAATCATATCACGTATAAAAATTGCAAAATTGAATGAAATCAGCTGTTATTATTTTTGAAAGTTGAGAAATGGTAAATAGGGTAAATAAATACAAATTGGTATGTGGGCTACGTACACAGATGAGACGGATCAAGCCTACATATAAAAAAGTGTAATCCGAAAGTTGCAATAAGTAGCAATTGACACCACTACTGATTTAGTCTGTTAGTGACCGTCGTGGTATTCAAGTCATAATAAATATCATGTTTTTTTAATCAACTCATGAAATTTAAATAGAAAAAAATATGAAGTGTCGTATTTAAGTGTTAAAATTTTATTGAATAAAAAATTTCTCAAAATAAAGGGATATCTTTCTTAAAGTAAATAAATTTATTTTTAATTGTTGACTAGTGGTAACTAGTGGTAGGCTTGATCTGTCTTATTTGTGCCATACATCATGTGTTTTGTTCGTGTGTGCTGCTGTTACGTCACTCACTCGTTAAGCAGTCTCCACATTCTCGCCGAAGTAGGACGAGGTTCCTCGTCGAAGTTCCTCGCTGAGGTTGACCGAAGCATATGAATAGCATTAAAACACCAACCGCGAGACACAACGAAATGACCCTTTAGACGAGAATGTGGAGACTGCTTTACAGCGGGCACAGTTTGGTAGACATACTAGTTTGACCCCTTGGTTACCTAGATGATATGAAAGTGGCGGTAAATTTGGATTCGAATATTAATAACAAGGTTGACAATTATTATAAGTTAAATGAATCTGTCTAAATAACTTTTTATTCTAAAAGAGTAAGTTTTTTAATAACATGTCTATGTTAAAGAGGAAAATCTAAAGTTAATTCATTCAGAAATCAAGGAAATATTTTGTTTTTATTTATTTTTAGTATCAGACGCTTACATACACCAAAAATACCAAAAATTAACAAAGAATCACCACTACAGATGAGACAGATCAAGCCTACGTACCAAAAAGTGTGATTCGAAAGTTGCAATAAGTAGCAATTTATACTGCTGACTGGTTAGTCGTCCATCGACTCTTTAAGCGTACACTAGCATTGTTAAGTTGTGGCCACAGTGGTGGCTGTTGATTGTTACATTATTAGTAGCAGGTACATGCATAGGGTTGTTCGACTATACGTATGCATTCCCACCTCGGACCACCGCTGCATACATACAGAGTATTAACACACACAAACATCCACTACCTTACACATACCAACATAAACTCTAAAGACGTATATAACCTTCCACCTCCCTGCCAAGTCTGATGACGTAAAATTCTGATTACAGTCGGGATGCTAACTATCATAATAGTAGTTTGGCCCCTTGATCACCACCATCACCACTGAAAAATATTTCTTTGCCGTATACATAGATGGCGCAAGTAGTTTTAATTTAAAATTTAAAGGACCTCAAATTAACACCGAGTAGAAGGTTCGCTTTTTTATTTAGTAATTTAGTTTACTTTTCCGATTTTAGAACCCCCAAAAGGAGACAACAACAAAAAAATAGTTACCTTATATTTATGGGACCTTTCTCCTCTTAAAGGATTCATTGGGCATATATGTATTTCTTGTTTCAAAAATTTTCGGGTAAGAAACATTTAGTGCAAACTATCAGGAGTGCAAACGAAATAATCTATAAATAAACATTGAAACATCAATTTTTTTAGTATTATTTATTTTTTTACTATGGTTTACTTTCGTCACTGTCTAAAAGCGTCTAGTTTTTAGTAAAAAAATTTTTACTCGTACTGACTGACCTATTGTCCCTATTTTTGTACAAACGAAAATCTGGCTGGGTATGTATTTAGCTTATGACTACGTATTCTTGACTAAGTACCTACATATTAACTTTTTACTTCTAACAGAGTTCTATTATAATATGGAGACTGGACTTCAAAAGCAAGCTAATTGTAAGTACCAAAAAAAATAAAGTTTTAGCATGCTGTCTAGATTGTTAGTAATGAGAATGACACTTAAGATTCCTTTTTCAGGTCTAACTCATTTTTTTTTTTGTCACATAGCTTGTTTTTGAAGTCCAGTCTTCATATGTAATTATGTATTATTGGCGACGCAAAGATTACGCGAGCGCTCCTGGTTTTTTTAAATTAGAAGCTGTATCAAGTAAAAATGTTTGTATACGTTTAATTGTGATAAAAATATGTACTATACAAATTATGCGCGAATTACTAGATTTTATATCGCCGATTAATCGTATACGTATATTTTTACTTGATGTTAGTTCTAATTTTACCACCAGAGGCGCGAGTGAGAATTTTTGCGTCGCCAATATAATTTACGACTACCTACTATGAAATTATTTGTATATTTTCTGTATCAAAATCTATTAGGCAAGCGAAATTTCATGTAATTTTTCGAATTAGGGTTAGTATGCAACTGGTAACGCTTGCTATGTAATATACTATTAGACACCAAAACAATATTATAAAATATATTGATTTCCAGATTTAAGAACTATATTTTACCTAACATTTTGCCTTTAAAAAGAATATAAATTAATTATTTATCTATAAATATAACAATAATTTCATTACAAACTACATATGAATTTACTAATTTAAAGTTCTCTTTTAAAAGTTGTTAATATGAATTTAATAATATCCATTGAATTATTTATGAGAAATGTTGAAAAATCATACGTACCTGTTAAATCAAAAGTTCTTTTTTGTTTTAATAATGTTTAAGTATATGTTGGATATTGTGCCTTAGTTTCTAGCAAAAAATTTGAGTTAATAAATGACTTACTTATTAAAACGTTCATAAATTACGTCACGCAAATAATCATATTCATCAGCGACACGTGCGCCAAGCCTATTTGTATTTTGCGTAAGCCTAGCACAGGTGCAAATCTTGTTTTCCCTGCGTAGATCTTCATAAATAAAACTTAATGAAAAAACAGAATTTGATTACATGTTGTCCAATAGTTCTGGATGAGTTATTGTCATATTTCAGATATTTTTGAATTTTTTCAATTTCTTCCAGATCCTGTTTATGAAATTCGTAGAAGGTGGTACTTTCCGTTACTTTAAAAATGAAATTGTTGTAATAAATAAGTCACGTAACTTGAGAGAATTTTAAGTTTTTCATTTTTTTCTCCATCTAACTCCAACTGAGATCTTTTTTTACAAAAGACAGCGTTAACCGTGGGACGAGAAATTTTTACAACTATGTTGTCAGCTTTTTTTGTATTATCATAACGTAAAATTTGTATGCATATGTTTTTAATTGTATGTTGAATGTACGGTTAAATCTCTAAGGCTCCCAACTAGTTTGGGCGTCGAAAAGCTGATCCTATTGCTCTTATCAGTACCATAGATTTCGAGATGCTCAGTAGACTTTGTGCCTGACTCGATCATTGCGGTTTTGTTTTGTGGTGACAGTTTTTGAAATCCCAAATTTACAAACACTAGCATATTGAGATTAGTGGTGCTGCTCCGGGCTACTTAGCTCTAGTCGCCCTTATCATTGATATTTCTTCACATGTTTGCTATAAAATGTTAGTTTCAAAAAATAACACATTTTTTGGGAGTAGGTACAAGAAATTTTTTCGGGACTGTTGTGACGCAAAGGAGTAGATCAAATTCGAATAATCTATGTATTTCGTCAGATTGCTTTCTACTGAAAGCACGGCTAAAGAATTGTGTCGCTTTTAGATCATAGTACTATATGGAGATATAATTTTTTATTCTTCGAAGTACCAAAAGTTGCGTCTAAAATGCTCACAATGTGATATTTATATACGAATTTAAATCTTCGCTACACTTCTCGTGAATTATTTGACTTAATTAATAAACAGAAAACCTAGGAGAAAGTGAGACAATACTTTATTTATAAGTTTTGTTTATTAAAAATTTATTCTGAATATTCTTTAGCGCTCTTAAGCCTTAAAGAAACTTTTTAAGCTAAATATTTTTGAGAATTAATCAATAACTGACAGAAAAGAATTACGATTCCTAGAGAATTTCGTGACGGGAAAAAAAGTTGATCTTATAATAGTCTTAAAGAGCATTCATGATTATTAATAGTCTTTAATATTTACGATTTTATTTTCTTTTTACATAAAGGTGAAAAAATATTTGTCGGCCCTAAAATTCTACCACCTTGCTCTATTGTCCAATTAGCTGTTGCGTAAATATGTCCCTGATCTTATACAATATATTATTATGTTTAATTACTTTTTGAATTCGCCCGAATTTCCACCTACCTTTCTACTCATATGAAAATAAAAGATGAAAGGAAAACTATCGAAATGAATGAATTATTTAATTGTGGACAGTGGCGTAACTATAACAGAGCAAGTAGAGCAATCGCTTCAGGCCGTAGGGCAAAGAAGAGCGCAATAGGGAGAAATATTTTTTTCCTTTGCTCGTAGACTGTATTTTTTGCGAAAATGTTGTTTCCGGGACCCATCAAATTTGCTTACCGACTATGTTTTTGTGGAAAAATGATCTCTTAAGGAGAAAGGAGCGCCGGAAGTCGTAATAAATGTGATTACGCCACTGATTGCAGATACATATTAGTTTTCAAGTGTAATCGTTCCTGGGATATTATTATCTAACTATAATTGTAAGAACCATTAAATGGTTAATACATAATATATGTATACACATATAAAATTCATAAATAAAAACAGTTTTATAATTCTACAAGTAGTCATTTTTAGGTTTCATAATAGGAGAAGTTTCATTATTATTTAATTAATTGTTGCAATTTAAATTAAATTTTTATTAATACGTATGGCGAAAAATATTGATGACATTCCTAAAAATTATTTCCATCTACATAAGACGGCTCTACGATTTCTTGGCTGTTCATTTGAAGAAAATGAATCTTTACAGTATCGTATTTACTCTATGTGTATTTTGTTTTTTATTTTCGTTATTTATATAGGCTGCGATATGGCGGAGTGCTATTATGTACGTGCTAATTTGAATACACTAATTCCAATTGTTAGTTTTGCAATAACTTATATAAATGGTAAGATTATGTAAAATTTTTTTATTACACTGGTCTCCCTTAGTTTTCAGATATTGAATTTCATCAGATTCAATTTCCCTTTAAATTTTATTGTCCTTTGTCGTCTGATTGTTACATATTACGTAAGTTGTATACGTAAAATAGATACTATATCAAATAGGTTAGACTTCTTTGTCCGAGCACTTTTTTTCTACAATTTGGCAGTTTTAAATCACAAGTCTAAGTTAAAACTGATACAATAATTTATGGTTTCAGCAACGTCTACCAAGGGCTGTTACACACATGTTCCTTAATATGCGCACTAACTACAGTGGAATTTTTATGGGACCATATAATAAATACTCTTGTCTCAACTACTCTTTAAATTTGATTATATTTTATTATATACAGTCAGGGAGATACGCGGCGTTAGTAGTTATTACCAACACTCTGGTTGCGATTCACTAGGAACCATATACCTAGAAACCAACTCACATAATTCTTGAAGATACCATAAAAATCGGTTAAATAGTTCCGGAGTTATATAGGGTTATTAGGAGGGCAGGGAGCGCTAAAACGTGAAACGGAACCATATACCTAGAAACCAACTCACATAATTCTTGAAGATACCATAAAAATCGGTTAAATAGTTCTGGAGTTATATAGGGTTATTAGGAGGGCAGGGAGCGCTAAAACGTGAAACGTGATTGGAAATTTTAATTTTGCAGCGAAAAAAATTTTCTCTACTCAAAATCGATTATAAAAGAATTTTGTTACCTTGGTAGACTGTGCACATATAGACTTAGATTAATTTTTTAATTCAAACATAATATATAAACAGTATATGTAGAAGTAATTTTCGACGATTTAGAAGCATAATCGTTCTAACGAGGTCTTATTCTCTGCTTTTGTCGCTGCAAGATTTAAATTTTACCAGAAAAGTGGAAAAACGTTAATTTGTAAATTCACATATTTTGTTTCTAAAGGCCACACCCAAATAAGTGGCAAGTTTAAAGCGGTTTAATTGCAGTAGAATTGATAGATTCATTTTTCAATTAATTTAGATATTTTTAGCTTTTTTTAAGGTTTTAATATTAAAATATAACCGAAAGAGAATACGCCATCTGCTTGACATTATGGAACAAGGAAGTTACTTACCAAATATTGAACGGGGTGGTCAATATGAAATTGATGCTATTAAAAAAGCTTGTAAAATATCTAAACTAATGGTAATTTTTTTCGATTAAGTTCATTCTAAGAAAAAATTGCTAAGCTAGTTTTGATTATTTTAGGCATTTTCTTATTATGGACCGGTGGCAACATTTCTTACATTTGGTTTAATATGTAGCTTTCAGACAAGAATCATGAAATCACCAGAACAGTGGGAAATGCCACTTTATCCGATGACAATCAGTGGTCTTATTAATGTACAAGAGAGTCCATACTTTGAGTTTGTAAGCATAGGGCAGTTCTTATGTGTTACATTTATTGGTGGTATAATTCTTCACGGAGATTTACTAATCACTGCTGTAATGGTACATTGTTTCATACAACTGAAAATGCTACAACATGAAATTTTAAATGTAAAACAGCGAGCCAGTCGTCTTATGGAAAGAGTACGCAAAAGTTTCTCTTATCATTTTCTTTGCTTATTTTCCTTTTCCTTTCTATACTTGCCGTCATCTTTCTTCTCCTGTTGAAAATGTTAACAAATTTGATAGGAATTTTTCGATATAAATCTTTAGGACAAAATTTTGTAATCACATTTTTCAATTTCAATTCATTCAGGTGAAAGAAACAAACGACAAGCAAATAATTAACAATGACATATCCGACGAATCAGGAAAGGAATTATATGAAAAGTGTTTATATCAGTGTCTTTCAGACTCTATTCAGCATCATGTTGATATAATTTATCTTACAACTTTGACCGAAGAACTCTTTACCTACATTGTACTGTGTCTATTTTTGGTTAATCTTGTTAGCATATGTTTAGCTATTTCTACAAGTTCAGAGGTTGGTATATTAGATCTGGTTTGGTTGGATTCACATTTCACTCCCCATTTAATTTTTGTTAGGTCCAGTATGACAGCTTAAGAATTTTATCATATCCCTTATTTTTGTCTGGCTTAGCTTACCAGACTGGCATATATTGCTATTGGGGAGGAGAAATTACACAAGCAAGTATTTTAATCAGTAATGCCGTATATGCTTGCGACTGGGTTGGTGCTAATCTAAAATTTCAGAAGGCATTAATTTTATTTATGAATAGAACAGAACATCCAATTATATTTACCGCCGGAAAATTTGTTAATCTTTCCTTGGAGTTATACGTTCAGGTAATCTTTTAATAATAAAATTTGGATTGATAAATATCAGGAATTTGCAGTGAAACCTAATATTCACTGAAAATATATTGCAAAACAGCTCTGCTGTGGATAGTATGGTCTGATATGGGTAGTCAAAATAAAACGCAAGACAAAGTTGAATTGTTTTCCAACTATTGATGACTAAAACGGTTAGTACACAGTTGTTTCTGCGCGAAACAAAGTTGAGTTTTGATGATCAAAAATTTAACATTCGTTACATCTCTAATTCTGGGCCCTGTTCGGCAAATAATTCAGGCATGACACAAACAGTACGTAGAATTAGTTATTTTCGACGGTTTAAAGATAATCGTTCTGACGAAGCCTTCTTTACTTTTCAAAAGTAGAAAGATTCATATATTTTATTCTTAAAATAAATGCAAAACCTGAAGAAGAAGAAGAAACAAGCAAGTTTGAAGTGGTTTTATTGCAATCACCTAATATTAAACTTCATTGTTATAATTAATTTTCTAAAAATTTTAATAAATATTTATTAATTTTAGATCATGAAAGCAGCGTTTGGCTTTTATAAACTTCTTAATAAAGTAAAATAACCTATTTCACCAAATATTTATATGGATCCAACAAAAGTATTGCTTTTAACTTAAAATTTATCGTTAGTTTATGATTATATTCGAGGTGGTTGGAGCGCTGGGATTAAGAAACTCCCAAAAAAATTTATCAACTATTTTCGCAAATTACAATTAGTTAGCTGTGAAATTTTTATTTTCGAAATCTCTTAAATGTTTTCTTTAGCAGAATTGCAGAAGGTGTAATTTATCTTTGCTGTGTGTTAAAAAAATGATTTTTAAAAATTTTGATCTCACAAGTTATACGTCAAATTGGTTGAATTTTTGAGGTTTTGTGTATTAAATATTAAAAATAACACAACCAAAAATCACTCATTAATCACTTTCACTTTTGCACTATCACAGTTTAAATGTATAATTGGAATAATAAGATTTAATAAAGCATATTATAAAAATTAAACTTGTTCAGTGATTTCTTGTCATAAATCTTGCTAGACACTGCTGTGTATAATATTGTATATTGATCTAGTAAACATACAGTTTTACTCAATGAAACTTATTCTCAGGGCCCTGGAGAGAAATTAGGGGCCCCGATATTAAATTTAGTTTTTAAAAATTTCCTTCCAAAAAATAAGTGGTGAGCAAAAAAAATTCTTAGCTTTTTTCCCGAGCCCTCTACCGACAGCTACGGACCTTCTCCTTAAGCCCGGGCCTCAAGGTTGCAATCCCGGCTACCCCACCCTCTCGTAGGGCCTGCCTATTCTTCGTTAAAGTTACATTTTGATTAATCGCAGCTATATAGGTGTATAAACGGTGTAGCACACCAGGCTCCGCAATTTTGAAAGCTCCGCACCATTAACTGATTTTGTAAAATCAAAAACTTAGATGTGACCTTTGAAAGACGATATTGATTTGTTTAATTAAATCAGAATTTGTCGTGGAGTTTTGTGTTTCAGACTTTTAGAATCACAATTTTACAAATATGTATTACAATAATTATGTTTATATAAGAATATGTAACTGATTTGAACTGTATTCAAATTTTGTTATTTGATAATATCTGAAAACTACATTAACTTCATCAATTAAAATATTACCGTTGTATGTACAGAAAGATCTTTTTCACAACTGAAAACAACAAAATTTTACTTCGGACCTATCATTAGTCTAGATCGATTTACCCCTTCAGTAAATTTATTCGTGAAAGTTCTGTACCAATAAGTAGTATGGTTAGAGCAGTTTTACCAAAAATACTACCAAAACTATTAAGGTTACAGCTGCAGTTCTATACTAAAAGTAGTAAGGTTACAGTGATTCTATACTCAAAGTAGTAAGATTACAGCGGTTTTGTACCAAAAGTAGTAAGGTTACAGCAATTTTGTACCAAAAGTAGTAAAATCACAGCAGTTCTGTACCAAAAGTAGATCACATTGGTGGAATTCCTCAAGGTGTATGGACTTATATAACTGCTTAGTAGTGTATAATCAACTACCAATTGATAAGAAAAGGTGAAAGCTATATAAGAGAGTCGACTGCTAAAAAATTTAATACAGAGCCACTGATTCCAAGTTAATCTTGTAATTAGAAACTGATTCTTATCAGTAGATCGTGAGTTCGAAATCGACCGGGGAAGATCTATAACCATCATCAACACGACACACTTCTAATAAAAAATACAGTGGAATGCATATAGGTTTTCTGAACTGCCATCATTTCTCAGTAATCTATAATAAAACTGTAAATCTGTCTCTGTCTGTCTGTCTGTCTATTCACGCATCACGTAAAAACTACTGGACGGATTTTAATGAAATTTGGTGTGATGATAGCTTATTACCTGGGTCAACATCTAAGATACTTTTTATTCCGGGAAAATGTCTCATTCCCACGGGAAAATGGAAAAACTATTTTGAGCATCTACACACATTACGCCAATTTACATATTTCATAAAAAATTTCATAACTATAGTAACAAAAATTGTAAATAAATTTTGTAGTTTGGAAATTCTTCTGAATATTAAATAAAAAAAAATGTTGCTAATTGTGTACCGAAAAATACAATAAATACACAATTATCAATTTCGAGACAATTTAATGCATTTTGTGTTGCAAGAAACTACAAATTGGAAAAAGAAACTGCTTAATGTTTCGCGTGAACAACGTCACGGGTACGGCTAGTTAATAATAAATCAGATTGCAACTCTCAAAATCACCCCTATCTCTCAAAATCAAGAAAATGGGATGGTACACGATAAACTAAAGTACCTACCTAATAAATAAAATTAAAAAAAATTATGTTATAACTAATATGTAATTATTATTATATTTTATTGTATTTTCTCGAATAAAGAAGCTTATAATTAATACCCTCATCCTTTCAAGAATTCGTCAATTCTCTTTATTTGAAACTATTATTTTATTCGATAATTTCACTTTGTAATTAAAATTAACATATGTCCATTCACTCTGTAATTAAAAATCTTGTATTAATTATGTATGTATTACCAAACAAAAAAATATTTACTGAAGACCATATTTCGTTTGTCGTAAAAATACTAATATTAATAAATTAGAAATTTGAGTTTTCGTAAGTTTAGTATTTCTAATTAAAATGAAGCGAACAGATATCACAAAAAATTATTTTTATCTTCACAAAACCGCTTTACGATATTTGGGTATATCACTCGAAAGCAACGAACCACTGTGGTACAAAATTTATTCTGCATTTATGATCTCTTTGTTTTATGGTTGTATATTTCTTGATATACTGGAGTGCATCTATTTAAGGAATGATACTGATGCCTTGATTCCGTTGATAAGTTTCGTTGCAGCATATACAAATGGTAAGATATTTTTATGATTATACCTTAGAAATATAATCCCCAATTTTGGTGGATTCCATTATATGAAATAGTAAACAAACCCCATGACTAAAGAATCAACCAACAATCTATTCTGAGGTGGACATGGGGGAACCAAGCCCGTAAAAAAAATGGCTGTGTTCTACCCCCTGCAAAAGTGCATATTTGGTGAATACGTCCTTCTTTATAAGTATGTACTGTTCCAGAAATTAAAGATGGTTGAGGTTGGTCAAAAGAAAAGAACTAATTTTTCACGAGGCATTACAATTGATAGGAAGTTGAAAGTCTTTCTTTGCGAGAATAAAAGGTGTGCCATGTTCATTATTATGAGCTATGCCTAGAAAGACGATCAGTCCTTGCACTAAATGATCACAAAGTACAAAATACAAATTAATAAAAGTATTGTACCCACCTGTTCTTATTCTGAAATGAATAATAATAATAGTAACGAGGTCTAACATCCGTTTTCTAGAATCATTTTTAGAGTTCATTTCAAATAGCTTGACCCTTTTTCTTATGTAAATTCAATAGTAACAGGGTTCAACCGATTTAAAATGAACTCTACTTTGAAATTAGTTTGTTAAGTCTGAAAAGTTTTCCTTTCAATGTTTTTAATTACAGCTGTTTTGAAGCCTTATATTTTTCTACATAACCGTGAAAAAATATACACTCTTCTTAACAGTTTTGAAGAGGGTTTGCATAAACCAAATATGGAAAGAGGTGGACAATATGAGTATGATGTACTTAAAAAAGCCAAAAAAATTACGAAATTTATGGTACGGTGAATATTATAAAATAGTCATTAGTGTACAGTTATGCCTATTTATGTTTAATTTTAGGCATATTATTATTATCTAACAGTGAATATGTTTTTGATTTCGGGTCTCCTATTCAGTATACAAACAAGATTCACAAAAACATCAGATTTATGGGAAATGCCCTTGTATCCAATGAGTTTTTATGGCATGGTCGACGTTACAAAAAGTCCCGGATTTGAAATGACTAGTATTTACCAGTATGTATTTGTCACTTTTATTGGAGGAATTATAGTACATGGAGACTTATTAATTACGGCCGTAATAATACAAATTAATGCACAGTTTAAGATTTTACATAATGAAATTCGTAATATTAAAAATCGAGCTAAAATACTACAGAAAAAGGTAATACGTTATTGTTGTGCTTAGCTAAGAAGTAAATGGCGTCACAGATTACTTATACATGTACAATACAGTTTCAAATCTTACCTTTCTCTCTTGATTTTATCTATAATTAATTTTTTTAAACGATTAAACTAACTATTCGCTTTCAACATGTGGATACCCTTCTGGTGAATAGATATTAACTATACCGTAAAACACTCTAGACCCGGACAGGGGGTCTAGACCCGGACACTTTGCGCCAATCTTCAAAGTAAGTAGTTTCTACATTAACCTGCAACAATAAACATTTGTTCTTGACGTCATTAGACAGAGAAAAACATCCTCTAAAAAGCTGTACCAATGAAAACTACGAATTCCAACTTTTACTATCTCGTTTTACAGGATTACTATTCTCCAGTTTTTCAAAGAAATAAAATGTGTGTCTAACTTAGACATGTAATTTTCGTCATAATTGTCATATTGTTTTAATTTTGATATGTATGTGTTCAGAATTTTATCGCGCATCAGTTAATGATGTTTGAAGTTATATTCGATGTATATATAAAAAAATACATGCTATATACATATATCCGTTTAGACCCGGACACATCAGTTTATTACACTATGGCCGCGATTCACACTGACTGTAACTTCCACTATCCATACGTTATATTCCCGCCAGAATCACGCGGTTTATGCCTCCTTCTGGTGTCATATCGCATGTTTACTTCATAGAGAGGCATACTATGTATTGACCCCTCTCTCTTCCCACAAAATGTTTTGAAGCCTTTGACAGGTTCAAAGATATCAGACGATATAAAACACTGTCCTAACCCCGACGGGAGAGGTTAGTTTGCATGTTATTACATTATTTAAGTAAGTGTCCGGGTCAAGACGGATTTGGGGTGTAGACCCGGACACTTTCTAATTATTTTTTATTTTTTTTATTTTTACTTATAATGAAACAAATGTGAAATGGGTCAGGGATTTAACAAATAATATACCCTCTTTCTAATACTTTATTGGTGATACTTTTATTGGTGATATCTATGAAGGAAACATGTATAAACATAAAATTATACCAAAAAATGTAAAAAAGTGTCCGGGTCTAAACGGTTTTACGGTACCTGCTTATATCTAAGGCATTTCCAATAAACCCTGCAAATAATAATTATTATCCAAAATAAAATCTTCAATTGTTTTCTTCCTGATAATGAAGTTTGAAAGGCACTTGACAATCTTACAATTTACACCACTGCCACTGTTGGTAGAAATTATGCAACATACCTTATTATTTTATTTTACCTCGTGTAATATGAAATGTCGTTTTCCGACCACTTCGTCTACCATGTAATTTAGATCAATATCAATAATTTCTTAAGCATTGGAAAAATGTTTATAAGCCATTCTTTAATTTTAAATAGAATTATGGAGTCCTGGAATCATTTACGCCATTAGTTGAAATAACATTAGGTCGTGTAATATGAAATGTCGTTTTGCGACCATTTCATTGGCCATGTCACATCAATGCCAATTAATTATACTTGTTGCCTCACTGGATCCTTAAAATACTCATTTCATCATGAAAAAGTATTTTTGTAACATTTGACTGTTTTGTTAGTTCAATTTCAACAGCTTTTTTTAGCTGTGAATTTAATTAAATTGACTTTTTCGTGAAAGTACTCAATCTAGTAGATTTTCATTAAACTTGTTTCATAAAGATTTGTTTTAGATTCAAGGTAAGGGTCGCATTAAGTTAACTTCAAAAGAACTACATTCACAGTGTTTATATCAATGTCTTTCTGAATCTATTCAACATCACGTGAAAATTATAGAACTGAGTGACGTTACTGAAGAATTATTTAAATATGTTGTTTTAGGCTTATTTTTGGCTAATTTATTTACCATTTGTTTAACAATTTCAACAAGTTCTCGAGTAAGTATATGTGTATTTAGACTTCTTTCTCAATTTCTAAGTTATATTGATTTTAATTACACAGCAGAAATGTATTTTTTGGGTTTCATAGTTCTAAGAGTTTCAAAATCTTTATGAATTCGTGATTTCTGTCATCGTAGAGATGGTCTACACGCACCTGACCACTTTATAATAGTCAGTGTCGGATCTTACGCAATTTGAGAAACGGTGTCGTTTTTTAGAAGCTACACGGAGAGAAATATCATATAATTTTTGTAGATAAAATTTCAGAAAAATTACCATGCTCTCTTTTAATGCGTGCGCGATCGACGACCAAAGTAAAAAATATATTATAGCATGGTGAAATTTAATGCGGTAACACAACTTCTATCACACTCTTATGCATATATGTTATACTTTAATTCTTGTTGTCGTACTCTTTCATTTGCGCATCTGACCCGCAACCTTATGTTGCTTCGGCTGTACCTGTAAAAACTTCGAAGATGCCCGATCTTTTCCAACCTTTGATTCTTTATGATCCATACAAAAATGATTGGCAACAATATATTCTAATACTGAAGATAGTGGAGTAACAAAATGATGAATTAAACGATGACCATCCGTCAAGACATTCTAATGAACACTGCTTCGACATCACACGACACCACACCAGCTAACCAGCTACTTGCAACACCACCAGTTCTGCTATGTGACCTTCATATATGATTGTGTTGATACTTTCTGCAGCTTGCCTCGCTATGTGACAGCGTTGATACCTTCTCTTTCTTTCTTTCTACTATTAGCTTATTTTATTCTTTTCTACTTTTCTTCTATTTTAAGACAGCATGGTAATTTTTATAAGAAAAACAATTAAACTGTCGGCAATGGAACTTTTTACTGTGCTGTTTTACAAATTTTACGGAGCTAATATTACGGGAAGAACATTCTGTCCTTTAAATTTTCTATGATTAATTATAATTTCTATATTTTTAGCGTACAAAATTGAATATGTTCGCCTTTTACACGTCGATTATAGTGCTGAGCACAGTAATTTTTATATGAATTTTCTCTCTGTGTATTATTGAAATTTTTTAACTCGTATGGAAAGTAAAAGATTTAGATAATTTCATATTATTAATAAATTAAAGGCTAAATTTAATATTAAATAAAAGCAAGAAATATTTTATCCCGAAATTGTGAAAAACTCTAGCTACCCTAGTAACCAGTCCTGTCGTCAGAAATTTGGATCAAATTTACGTCCATCTGCGCCGTTTCTGACGAATACATAGACAGCAGACTATCAACAGAATCTAACGTCAGGAAAAAACAGCAGAGATACGTAAGTCTAACGAATAATTTTTATAATAACTCGGTCGACAGACTTACGGCAAGAAGACGGCAGCTACCTGCTTTATATTCTCCCCTCCCATAAGTTTTCAGCGGTTCTCATTTTCATTTTTTCTTTTAGTTGATAAGTGCGCCACCACGCGGTATGCGGCTGAACTAAACCCGAAATTTTGTGCCAAAAAATATTCCCAACCACCGTATGTATATATAATTAAAAATAGTTAATTAATTAAAACGATTTATTATTAATAAAAAGGATTTGTTATTAACAAAAAAATTGTTTTTTCCTGACGTTAGATTCTGTCGATAGTCTGTCGTCTGTATATTCGTCAGAAACGGGGCAGATGGACGTCAATCTGACGAAGGGTAATGTAGACCTAAGTACTACGGATGATCGATATTAGAAAAACATCGATGTTAACATCGATTCAAGAGTATCGATATACGTATATATCGAAAGAAAGACATCGATGTTCGAAAACATCGATGTTTATGTAGCAAAATAAACAACCATTATAATCTATTATTTTTTTTATTAAAAATTAACATTACCAGTATTTGGTACACTTTGCAAAAAAAGTCTCTTTGTTAGAAGTTTCCTTTTTAATCCGTTTCTTTGTTGAGACAAATGCTGCCCAGCTTTTGAAAAAAGTCTCTCTGAAGCTGTTGAAGTTGCTGTGAAACACAAATATTTAATGGCAATTTTTTTCAAGTTTGGATAAATGGATTCTAGAACTTGCCATAAAAGTAATGGATCTTGTTTTAAATCAGCTACAGGACTTTTTAACTACTAGATAGCTTAGAGTAATATCGATGTTTCGATATTATTCTCGTAACATCGATGTGTCGATATTATCGAGGACATAACATCGATGTTTTTACATCGATGTTTTCCCCCTAAACATCGATGTTTTTCTACCATCGATAAATATCGATCATCCCTACTAAGTACATAGATCTGATGTCAGTCTGACCTCAAATAGGTTATTAGGGTACTGAACTATAAAATCCTGAGTTAATACGTGTTTAACACGTACTTGCTGAATTTTTTTCTTTTTGACACAAACGTATCAATTTTTTCAAGTATTTAATGCTCAAGAAATTCGTCTGTGAATTAGTCTTTAATGTTAGAATTTTTTTTTTACATATTTTAGGTTCAAGTTGATAGTCTGCGGGTATTAAATTATCCAATATATTTAAGTGTTTTATCTTATCAAACTGGAATGTACTGCTACTGGGGAGCTGAAGTAACCGAATCTAGTATCTTAGTTAATGATGCTGTCTATGATTCGGACTGGATAGGCACGGATTTAAAGTATCAGAAAGCGCTAATTTTATTAATGCGTAGGACTCAGCATCCTGTAATTTTTACTGCTGGCAAATTTGCAAATTTATCACGGGGATTATACCTACAGGTAATTAAAAAAATATATATATATTTAAATTTTGAAATATATAACATACACTTTTTCAGATTCTAAAAGCAGCGTTTTGCTTCTATAAATTTCTAAATGAAATACACTAAATAATATTCTCCAGTTAAAAAAAAATATATTAAGTGGTAGGTATAAAAAGTAAATATAAATACAATTAGACAAATAAGAGATTGTAATGATTCGAAAGGTGGAAATACTGTAATTGCCTAAGGGGTTAAGTGTAGTTAAAAATTGGACACTTTTATGAATATCTAAGAAAAATATTAACAAATACTGACAGTGAAGGAAATTACTTACAAATTACTAAAAAGGTTTTTTTTTTAAACGTGCAATTTTTTAAAAAAAGTTTCTAAATTTGTTACTTAATCTAGTGTTTAGTTTTTGAAGGCCCGGTCAAACTATCTACTTGAATATCAGCTATCTACTTTACTACTATCTACTTTAAATCAATATTAGAGATTTGTTTTAGTTTTTCACATTATTAACTTTAATTCATTTATTGTTATGTTATCGAAGGATGACATATTAATATCGTTGTGTGATCATAGTGGGGGAAACATTATTATAGAGTTGTATTTCCATATTAAATAATTATAGAGTTGTACATCCATATTGAATAAACGCAAGAGGGCTGTAGAGTTAACAACTATAGAGTTAACAAAAAATCATAAATTAACACTTTCATTGAGGTGACATTACTTAGTGCGTGTCAAAAATACGCACTTAACGATTTTTTTTATATTCTTTGTGTGCTCTGTATGCTGCGGGAACGGGAGGAGGGTCGGTAAGAGGAAAATGTTTAGGGTCCCAAAGTGTATAAATCAGACCCTGTCGAAATTTTTTTTAGCATTAGAGAAATGTTTAAAGGCAATTCTTTAATTTTAAATCAATTTCCTGTAGCTTAAAATCATTTTCGCCATTAACTGGAATAAGATTAGGTCGTGTAATATGAAATGTCGTTTTCCGATCACTTGACCGATCATATAATTTAGATAAATATCGACACTTTTTAAGCCTTAGAACAATGTTTAAAGGTAATTCTAATTTTAAATAGAAATCTTGTGTGAAGCATTGTGGGCTCTATATCTTGTGAAGGTGGAAGAAGGCGCGGTAAGAAGAAAATACCTAAGGCCCCAAAGTGGATTCAGTCGTCCCTATATCGACGAAGTACTGTTTCTTGTCCATGAACATAAACAATCATTGATGTTTCAGTCTATGATCATACAAAGTAGATTGAGATAGATATGCCGACGCGCAGATCTTGATGACGTAGATGGCGAATTATATATATATAGTCTGAGTTTTTTGAGAGTTGCCATTTTTTACTACAGCCAAACCATTGATTTAATTGAGAAATTGTTCAAATAAGAGTTGCAGATATCGACCGGAGCAACCGATTGCTATAGTCAGGATCTTTATATAGCTATTAGCTCTTATCAACGGTTTGGCTGTAATAAAAATGGTAACTCTCAAAAAACTCACGCTGTATAGATATAATAATAAGTAATTGTAATGTCGTCTTTTTCTAAAAATTCAAATATGTGACGTATTATGACATAGATGGCGAAATGCGTAAAAAAAGCTTATTTTGGCCTGAAGGTCCTGAATGTAGAGTACCTATCTTAATCTACTTTGGATCATATATTTCCATCAGTTTTCATGGAATCGACTAGAAATTTTCAGAAAACATTGTTAACATCAATGCGTATAGCTACACAAAAATGAAAAAATAATTTTTAACTGCCGTTAACCCCTTAAGACAATTAATATTGTTCATTAGGGATTTATTTACCTACCCTTGTTATTATTAAACTAAGTGCATAAAATATATTTCATAATTATTTGTTAATGTGTCAACATAACAAAAACAATTCATTATCTTTTAATTTAAACACCTAAATTTGTTATTGATTTTATTTTAAAAATATTAATCATATTACCGTAAAACACCCTATCTTTACCATAATTTTCAATTCAAATTTGAATAAAATAAAGACGGAACTAATTTAGTTATATTTAACTGTTTCAATAAAATAAACTGATAAAAAACTTTGATTTAACTCATAAATAAATTTTCCAGAAACTTAAATTACTAATCAGAAATAAAAAAACAGTAACAAGCTCAAATGTCGAGGAGTTCCTAACTTTACCATATTATTACTAATTCATATTTTTTTAGTGAAATATAAAAAATATAAAATTTCTAAATATACCATTGTTGTTCATACTTTTTTTGTGAATTCCAAATAATATCAAACAATAACACACAGTCATTTCGAAATTTTCAACGATAAATCTAGTTGCAATGGAATTATGTTATGAAAACGTCAAATACAGCTGTTTTCACCAGGGATGTACAAAATCAGTAAAAATTAATAAAACAAAATGCCAGAAACAAAATAAATAAATAAATAAATTTTGTTTAAAAAAATAAAACACAATGTTACATATTTGATATTATAAACTGACTAAGTAACAAAATCAGAAATACAAAACAAAAACAATTGTCTATTAAATCAATCAATGTTCAATTTCAATCAAATTGTCTAACTTACAAAATCACAATCTTTTTAACCAAAACAAGATACTCAATTTTATTCTCTATTGTTCTTCTTTGGATTCCAAATTGTTTTTCAGTGTATAATGTTGTAATTTGTTTACTTTTTAGCATATCAATTGCTAGATTTAACATTCTGCAGAATAATTTTTATATGTCCTTGCACCAATTTTCTTCTTATGATGTTTACTAGATATTTTGTTAAATGTAAACCTATAACAATGTTTTTTACTTTAATATCTCAATTCGTGTAAAAATATAATGCAATTCGTACATTTTTGACAACCCTGATTGTTGGCGGCTCTGACTGGTAAAGTTGGGATTTGTTAAAGAACTCTAATTTTACCAAATTTGCTATAATATTACCTAAACGAATTATTCGATAATGCACAAATAAGTAAACGTAAAAATCATTTTATATACTTACGAGGTTATGTAACTTTTCATATGATGAAATTATCTATGTCACTTGTATATTTTTTGAAATACCAACTAAAGTTTGCACACTTGCTTAAACCCAAAATGTACCATAAGAACTAAAAAAATCCAATGATTTGAAAAAAATTGCGGCTGGCAATGCCAGAAAACTTATATAACACCAGTAGTTTATTAGAAATATCTCCATCATTAAAAAAAAAGTGCTACAGAATATATAAACTATGAAATTTTAATTTTTTTAACGTAAAGTGTGGTATGGTAAAGTTAGGTTTAATAGGTAAAGATAGGGTGTTTTACGGTAATCATTGTGTCAAAATTTCAGCTAGGTGGTATACATCGTATACATGGTCTACAATGTATAAAAAAAATATATTTAGTATTCAGTAATACATCTAATTTTCCAATAATCTATTTTACGTTAATAATGTAAACTGTAAATTTAATAAAGATGAAAAATTCAGAATCGGAGAATATTTATGATTATATGCAACCATTAAATTACATAATCTTTTTAAAGAAAGTTAATGAAACCAATTTTACTGAAAAGTTAACAGGAGTACAAAAATGTTTTTACACTTTAGCAACCCTATTATGGGTAGTGTTAATATCGTATCCATTTTTCCATACGGACGTCGATAATCTTAAATTTCCAAATATATTATATATTTATAGTAACTGGAGTTATTTAATCATATCTTATTTAACTGTTATATACCACGAGTTAAAGAACAGAAATAAATTAAAACAAATTTTTATCACAATCGATTCAGTTAATCAGTTGTTAAAGAAAAATTTTAATCAAACAGTGACTTTCAAAAAATTTTCGATAAAACTAAAATTATGGATAGTGATTTTACTATTTTCTGCTTTTTCAAATTTTTGTTATGATCTTACAATCATAGCTCCAGAGATTTTGGTCTATAATAAACTTGATATGGTTCTGTTAGTTGGGTATTATATCTTTGTGTATTGGCTACATTTTATGTTGTTACAATTCATGCAATTAATTAAGATTCTTAATGAAGAATTAGCGATCGTTCGCTTACAATATAAATATAAAACTTTTATATATTTTTGTCAAAATCATATCACAAATATTTTAAACGGAATTAATACTTCAGCATTTATATTTTCCCCGCTGTTAGCGGTTAGTATCGTGTTTCTTTATATAAATGCCACATTTGGAATATATTTCGTAATACAGGATGTGGAGTTTCAAATAGGCTTGCTTTGGTTTATTTTCTATTTTGTATTTTTATTTTCAATAGTGGAAGCAAGCAACAGTTTACAGAATACCGTAAGTAATTTATAGTGGGATTAGCGATAGTTTGCGCTTCGGGTATACGTGACTTTTCAACCCTTTCCCTTAAAATTTATTTATGCGCATGCGCAGTTAACTTTCATCCGGCGCACACACTGTAAACATGATAATCCAAAATATGGATATAAGAAAGGGGTCAAAAACCGAGTATACCCGAAGCGCAAACTTTCGCTAATCCTTATTCTGCCAACTTTTATTTCGCCTACTTCCAATGGGAATGGGTTGTGGATATTTTGAAACATTTGGAAATACAAATGAGGGTGTGAATATTATATTAAATGCGTATTTTAAGCAATTTTTTACTGATTATTTAAAAGTGGTCAAATGCGTGTAGACCACCTGTGATGCGATGAGAAAATAATAAGATTTCGTTGTTGTACTACGAAATCTTAAAAAGCTTTGGTGCTTTATCATCATCGAATTGTTACGCAATGGCTCTTAAATTAACTCTTTGCTGCGCTGAACAATTTTTCATTGCAGTATGTTGTATCGAAGACCATTAAATTTTGCAAAAATTCGCCTGTCCTAAAAAAAAACATGTGGATGCAAAATACCAGATGTAGATGTAAGGACCGAACAGGTCGGTATGGGCGACCGAATTATTGCACGCAAAAGTTATAAAATTACAAAGTTATTACTTGTTCTATGGTAATTACAATGTATATTTGACATAAGAGGAACACGTGACAACTTGACCAAAATATGTATTCATAGTACTTGACTTTAATTGCTTACATAAATGTAAAGAAAAAATTTTATAAAGAAAATATTATGTTTCATTTATTTATAATTTTTCCAAACTATCGGGTTTAGGAAGCCGTATCTTTTAATTTTTTCTTATGGTTATTGTAGGTATACATGGTATTATGAGCGCAAGCCGAAAAGAACATTTTTACCAACATCTGCATTTATCTTTGCTTATCATATTAATAAACAGAAGTTTACTCACTCACTCATATAAAAACATGATTACTTGGTTTGTTTGGTAACTATGTAAATATGTAATACAATTTGTGTTCCCCTCACCGCAATTGCTAGAGGTCTTTTATGCTTGCGCCCATAATACACATATCAGAAATAATTATAAACTTTCAGGTTGATGATATTATTGCCGGGATATATCGCTACGCCTGGGCAACTAAAGAAGATTCAGAAATTATTTCATATGTAAGTGGCATATTAATATTTTTAGATCAGTTTTACCAGTTTGCTTCAGTATAATTATTTCAATACGGGGATTGCATAACTTACAACTTAATTCTCAAGAACGACAATTCTTCATTTCTCTGAATATGGTAGGGTCAAGTGGTAGTTTTACTCGATACAATACAAATTACAATAAAGGCGACTTTATTAACAAATTTGCAAAGCGTCCCAAGGTACACCGCATGACTCTACGTCAAGAATTATAATTTTCATAGAATTTCATCCAATACTTACCTATTCAACTGTATTACCTATATCCGTATTTAAATAACTAATTTTTACGATCACTATAGTCTAAACATAAACTGTCCAATCAGAACTTCTGCCGAATGAATAAATAAAAAAAATTTTATTTAATTTTTTTTTTTTATTTTACAGTTAAAATTGTTGGTTTTGAAAATTGACTTCAATAAACCAAAATTCTATTTATTTAATTCCTTTGAAATAAATAAAGAATATTTGACTCAGGTAAGTTAATTTATATGTAAATAATGTTGAATATAATAAGCGGTGGACAATTAAAAATGAAATTAATGCAAATCATTTAACAATTAAAGTATCTCCAGATATTTTGATTATTTCGATCTCATTCGAAAACTATTAAAACAATAGAAAATAAAAAAAATTAGTAACTATTTGTAGCAAAACTGGTAATACACAATTAGAATGGAAAAAAAATTCAAAAGGGAGTTCCACAAGGAAGTAAATTGGGCCCACTATTGTTCTTACACTTGGCAATAACACTACAAGCCCCGGCAATCCTTAATCGCAAATTATTTTTATTTACTTAGACATTTTTGCATCATATCTTGTGTTGTTCAATAAAAGTTACTACAAATCTGCTATAACTGATGGAAACAATCCATTGCTTTCCAACCAAACCATTTTTAAACTTAAACTGTAGTGTTGTACCATTTGTAAGTTCTCTTCAATTCTTTGTTTTCTCTTTTCAGATAATATTAAGTTCTATCAACTTCATCATAATAATTATTCAATTTAATAAACTGTTGTATGGATCTAAATAAACGTTTCCACGCAAAAATTTAAAACCAGTTGTTGCTTTTACTTTCCTCCTGAACTATATCACCAACACCATACAATTGTATACAATATCATTATTACTGATCTTAATGATATAGAATTGAACAAATTTGAAATGAGAGAGTTCTCCTCACACTGGTCAGTAGACCATATTTTTAAAAATTAATGATTTTACCTTAAAAACGACTTAGACAACCATTTTAAGATGTGTTAATTAGTTTCTCTCACTATGAATTCGTTTAACTGCATTCATTTAAAATTGCAAAGGGTTGAAAAGGAAAGACCGGTAAGGAATAATTATATCGAAAAATACAAATGACTCACGTAATATAGTATGTATATATGTATATATTTCTTCTCTCAAGTATATAATTTAAACGCATTAATTAAATAAAATAATAATTAGAATAAAATCATTTAAACAACAAAGGAAATGACATATATACAATAAATATTAAGACATGAAAATCGATAAAAGATTTATATTTATTTAGAATATATTTGAATTTTCATAAATCATGTCAAACATTCACATTAACAAACGAAGTAATTAATTACTTATTTATAATAATAATAATGATATTATTTTATAGTAATTACATTCTTTTTTTATTTTTGTTTTCAAATAGTTATAGTAAAACGAACAAGATTGCTTTAATCACTACCGTCGTTTTTCGAGCAGGGACACTTTAAAATAGCAGAGAAGCACCTCCATCCGTTTATTTTTTTTTATAAATTTTTTCCTACTTTAAAAGACGAATGTTCGCTATAATAAATGACTGGCTGTTAAGTAAAGTCACTGGCCAATTAAAAATAATTTATGTATAAGAAAAAGGATAAAAATGGCACAATACAGTTAAATATTTTTTCAAATAAACTTACTAATTTCCCAATAATTATAATAATAATTAATTATGAATTTATATAAATATTTACAAATGGTGTGAATTCAGTATTTAAAAAGTTTGTTCAATGATATTCTGTATGAAGATTTCGTTTATTTTTCACTTTAACAATATTATAATTTTGAATTGCAACAAAAAATTTCTATTTTTTTATCAACACCGTTTTTAAAAATTTTGTTTGACACCAAAAAGTAACTTTATATCTATTATTGCTTAATATTAATAATTAGTTACATGAAACCAGAAATTTTCTCTTTATCAAATTTAGGCATTGTTTAATATCACATATTTATGATTTGACATTAAAAAAGAACTTTTACTAGCTAGAAATCTCAAAAAATATTTTTATTTAATAAAACTTATAAATTAAATTGTATCCACTTTATTTATAATGTAATTGTTTATAACTTTAAAAAACATCCAAAATTTATATTTTTACATAGATATTTTGAAACATTTAAACTACATACTTTTCACATTTTACTTTAAAAGAAAAATTTATCAAAATATAAAATTGTTTTTTTGTAAAAATCAATTTAGCATGAAATATGGAATTTTGTAGAAATTAACTAAAAACATACTGAATTAAAAAATTTTAAAACTGCGAATCTAAGATTGTAGAATCTAAAAAAAATAATTTTAATAAGAAATGATCATGGGCTTGGCACATAAAATTTACATTAAAAATAAACTGTAATATACTAGAAAATTTTAATTTTTCTCAAATTTTAAAAATAGTAGCAAAAATTACACACGCGCCTCTAGTGAAAAAATTCTGAAGATGTACAAGGGAGATAACTTACATTCGTACTAAAAAAATTTATAGAATTTGCATGAAACTTCTGAATTTTGCGACTAACGGTGCGCGCATAATATTTTCATCGCCAGTTGAATACAAAGTAAATCATCTCCTTCCTGTATCTTTAAGTTTCACTATTAGAGGCGCGAGTGAAAATGGAAATTTTTAGCCTATTCCTCCGATAGATGATAATTGTAAAATTTTATAAATTAAAAACTGTATTAAATTTAACAATAGTTGAATCAGATCTCTACTATAATTAGCACCAGATTTGATACATGGGAAAATAACGAATAAGACAAACGTAAATTACATACGTTGTGTGTAACTAACTGAAAAAAAGGATGGCTAATTCCCAAATTATGTGCCCACCTATAAATAAAGCTGTCAAATTTTTTATTTATTTATTTATTTATTTTTTTGACTGATTTAATATTAAAGCAAATAAAAATGACGATAAAAGTTTATGCACATATTTAATTTTCATTAAAACATGTTAAAAACTTAATTTTTTATTTATAGGAAAGCGCTTTATGTAAGGGCACGTTTTACTATTCTTCTTAGAAATTATATTATTTGGTAATAAATAAATATGATAATTAATATTAATAGATTTGAGCGTTACTTTATGGTATTCCATATTTGTAAATAATAAACAAATATTTTACTTTACAAAATACCACTTTTATTTTTGAAACTGTGACAATATTGTTTCGAACCGTTAGTTCATTAGTTCATTCATTCAAACAGAAAATTTTTATTGTTTGAAAATGAACTAACGGTTCGAAACAATATTGTCACAGTTTCAAAAATAAAAAAGGTATTTTGCAAAGTAAAATATTTGTTTATTATTTATGATAATTAAATTAAATTGTTTGTTTTTCTTTCTAGTACTTCCCTTTGCCCAAATTAAAAAAAAAGAGGAAAATGGGTTATTTACTTACTAAACGCAATGCTTAATATATTAAATTTTAATATTTTTAACGAAAATTAAACGTGTCCGACAATTTTTATCTACTTTTTTACTTGTTTTACTTGCATCAATCAAAAAAAAGAGAAAATTTTACGGAATTTCGTTGGCACAAAGTTTGGGAAATTTCCAAAAGGGTAATTAATAAAGATTTTAAAAATTAAGCAAGCATACTGTAAAGGATAATATCGATTTCCTATAGAACCGTTCTCTGTGCTACTGCTAATAGCCAATACAAAGCTTCGATTATACTGTTCCAACAAACACGATGGACTAGACACGTCATAAATTAATAAAACTGTCATACTTGACATTGGATGAGAACTTAAACAATTGACCCAAACACATATTTAATGTTAAAAACCATAGAGTAATAGAGACAACATATCTATCTCTATACAACTGAAACCAGTGTAACCAGTAAGAGATAGAAAATATGTTATATACGTGCACGGTGTTTACTTTGAATTGATGTGATATTGTGTATTTGTGTTAGTAATCATTGGTAGTAGTGGCCGTCACGTGACCGTACTTCGCATACATATGTATGATACCACAACGCTCCGTGTGGGGACGTAACAATGCAAATAACAATCGAATCCATTGTCTTGTAATTGACCTGCACTCATCGAGTGCCAGTGAGAAAGTGACTACTAAGTTGCCTAAGGTACACAAAAATGCACACTGCAGATTTCATGATAGAGATAGTTGCTGTGACTCTATTACTCTAGGTTAAAAACCAATATCTACGAGTAACGGACTTTGGGCCGGGTGTTTACAGTGCTATTAATTTATGACGTATCTAGCCTACTGTGTTGGCCATCGGAGATGCGTTCTTGATTGCGAAATCATTCACTTTTTGTCATAATATCGATTACTGTATTGAATAAATTCTATAATAAATAGGATATACCTGAGGCACCCAGATGTAAAATTTATTAAGCGGTATTTTGACCACCTCTACTTTTCCGTTTATTTAAGTTAAAAAATGAAGAAGATTTGCAATTTTTAAAAAGTTGTTTCACAAAGTTGAAAGAATTCAAGGTGAGAATATACTCTTTTTGCGTGTAAATTTTAACAAATTGAAAAACTTTTCCTTCATATCATTAAAAACCAATTTAGACTGAACCAGTCAAAAATGAGTTTCTACGCTTCTCTCATTTCAAATTCGTTCGACTCCACAACAATATATAATAATACAAGTTTTTCTCAGTTTTAAGATGTTGTCGCTTAACAAGCTTTATAGTTGAACGTCTTATATGTCTGACATCTTCAGTGTTATATTAGCAGAAGTTTTTTGTGCATTTTGCAATATCGATCGATAGACTCGACAGAAAATCAAGTGAGATAAGCGCAGAAACGCATTTTAAAATGGATCAGTTTAAGTCACTTTTAAGGAACGGTCAATATGTATCAAACACATGTCTTATAAACAACAGAACTGTGGCTCCATCTGCGCGGATAAAGGAAGGTACCTCGCTTTAAAATCGTTTGGCTGTCTTAAAATACGCAAATGCGTAGAAATACATATGCGAATGGTATCAAAATGATGTATCTATCTTCAATACGTACAATATCATTGTCTTACCGATTAACTCCCATTGTATCGAATATGGTGGCGAGCCCTGTATATTAGTTGAATAAATTAAATAATAAATACCTATACTTAAAACATAAAATTTTTTTATTAAAATCGATTTTAACATTAACATGACAATAATTAAATTAAATTAATATCATTTAAGAAATTCTGATATTTAAATTAAAATAAATATGTATGAATTTTTTAAAAAGAGAATAAGTGGATTTGAAAATTTGTCAACATCTGCTTGAACACATGAATGAAATTGAACTAAAAACGAATTCGAAATAAATAATCCTATACGCGTGGCACGCACGCGCGTACAGAAAATAATATTTTATATAAAGTATTCATAAACAATATCATTGACTTGAGATGAAAATATGTAACAGCGAACATAATGTGACGTGATTCATATTATTTTAAGATAATTATAGTTCATTTAAAAATAACATTCATATTAATTTATAAATTAAATCAAGTGTAATATTCGAAGTGTATAGTACAAAAACATCAGTTTGACACTTACATTTACATGTATATTTTATTTATTATATTTATATATAAATTTATTATTATTTATCAAATCGTATAGATTTAGACTAGTTTTTTTTTTTTTATAACACGCCATAAATTTTTATTTCAGCAGCATTATATTTATATTTCAGAATTAATTATATTTAAAATGTCACAGAGGTTATAACGGAATTATCCACACGCAATTAAATTAAACGTCATATTAACAAACCAATAGTAAACGATTTTGTTACCGCTATTCCCTCTATGATTATGGCGATCGAACTATAATACTCTACCAATGAAATTCATTTAATTCCTTACCATTGACAATATTCAGACAATATCAGAAATTGTTCAGAATTTGAACATTTAAAACACAAAAACAGTTATCACAAATTAAAAAGGAACTTGAGATTGTCATATCCGTGTCAGATTCTCAAGTGTCATTATTTATTTCTGAATTGTCAATGAAAATTCATTTGCTTTATTTAAAAGATTTGTTGAACATCGCTCTGCTGCAGGGTTTTCAAAATTCTGCATCTCATATTTTACAATTATTACTAAATCATTTGGTGTTTGCGTATAAACCTGTGGCCGCGATTTTCGTTCAACGTATAATTTTAACAACCGATATGAGCAATTGCACATACCAATAGAGTTATCAAATATTTTTATTGGAAAATAACACTTAGCTAATATCTTATATTAAAAATTATTAAGATGAAGCTGAAATAATTTCATTTTAAAAATTGTAATAATTTTTTTCAGTGTGATCGCGAATTATTGAAATAGTTGGTAATAGTTGCAAATTTTTATCCCTCCAATACTTAAAAGAGTACTTTAATACTTCTTTTTCCATTTTGCTTTCTTTTTTTTTTTTTTTTTAAATAAATTGAAAGAAAAATTGACATCGTATGTTTTCTTGTTTTCTCCACAGAAGAAAATGACAAAACTGAATAAATTTGTTGCCGAGATTTATAAATCTGTGACCGTTTGTGAAACAAAATCTCTAGGATAAAATTTAAAAAAATTTTTGAATTTGTTCCAGAAAAAAATCACATGAGGTTTCGAATCACTCGGACGGGGTTAAGTTGTCTCCCAACCGTTCGTTTAACAAAACTTTGTGGTTTAGGGACAAAAAAATTCTAATCATACAAGACTTTTTTAATTAACCTACTTTACATCACCATTTAACGTTTTAACTTGGATGAATATACCTCCTTCGATAACCAAAAACGATTCACCTATCAGTCAGTTCATACGTGGTACACTCTTATCAATTCGATTAAGATTCGATCATGTTCGGGAGACAATACAGACGTAAAACAAGAGACGTGATGAGGTATATACTGCGCAATGCGCACTCAATAATATCTTTGACAGTAAATCACTAAGACAAATTTTATTTTGAGACTTAATAAGTCTCAACCATATTTTCTTTATTTTTTTTTAAATGGAACTATTCCAGTTTCATCTTTTTAATTGCAAATACCATGCAAGACATGGAAATTTTATTTAATGTATTTTGTATAAAATAAAAGTATTCCTTAAAATACTTTTTACACATAATTTAGGAAGTATGAAGGCAGAAAGTGTTCATATAATCATATTTTCCTATTTATTCTTTGTTTCTTATAACAAATTAAGAAAATTTATTCATTTAATACAGCATATTTGACTGTTCACCAATTGATTTTTGGCCTACTAATGATTTAATTTTTCAACACTATCTCCAAATTGTCGCTACTGTACGTACTTTATTATATTTTTTTTCTTTTTGTTTAATTGTACTACCTTCAACAACTATAGCTTATTTCGTAACCATAAAAGGTTATACGTTTAACGTCCGTATTTTTGGTTTATAGTCAGTTTTTTGTTATAAAGAAAAACAAAGAATAATTGAATATAATGAATTAAATACAGTTAATTAATGCTAATTGTTATTTGTTTTTGAGGAAATATATTGTGCAATGTATAATTTATTTTTGAAATTGATAAAACATTTTCAGTTACACAAATGTTATTCGAAATTTAATTTTTTGTTATAATTGTATTTGTTTACTAATGCACCTTTATAATTTAAAATTCGAGTTGCATCTCTCATTTGACTATGAATCAATAAAAAACGAAGTTTTGTAAATTTTTTTTACATGTAAATATTATGTCATGGAAGATCTACACACTTCATCTTTAAACGATCGATCACACGGGAACGTCAGTTCTTAGCCTGTGAACGTGAGTGATAGTTTCAATTCAGATTCCGCGTTTTGTGGAACTTAAAATATGATAATACTAGTCTTCATAATCTTTGTTAAATGTTATCTGTGACTGCGTTACTTTTTCTAATAGATAAAAATCAGTATCTGTTACTGTTATTTCGAAGGAACTGAATTTTCTGCCACAATTAGACCTGCCAAATGCCATTTTACACATTCACTGATCTTAAATTTTATATCAAATTTTAAAATCCTTAAATACAAAACTGTCAATTAATTAACATATATAGTCTACACTTTCACTATCACCTACTGAATGAGAAATGAGAGACCAGCGCCATCTCTTGAGAAGCGTTACCTTACACAATATTTATATACTGACATAGGCAACCGTGTGTAACGTATGAATCTTTAATTAGAGACAAGGAGTCTATAATCAGGACAACTCAAATGGAAGAAATTGCCAGAATTGGTCACGAAAATGGCACATATAAGGCTTTCTTTTTTCACCACTCATGGCGCTAATATTGCTCATGTACTGATGGTGGAGTTAGTATAATAAGTTATAACACCGGCCCATATGTCGGCCATTTATAGGGAAAATAATCGCCCACTTTCTCAAAATAATGACGCACATCAAATCAAACTAGTGTCAGTTAAGTAATAATGTGAATTAACAATTGTATTTTCCATACGAACACAAATATTTATTTCATTATTTTCCCTATAAATGGCCGGTGTCTAGACTCTTATTATAGGGACTCTAATCAAAGCGAGCATGATGAATCAAGGACATAACACAATCAAAGACAAAATATGAAAATCATAACCACAATTTTTGTATATAAACAATATAAAAATAAATTTCAAATATCTTATAAAATTGTATTTTAAATAAATACGAAGAATTTATTCAGTTTAATTTTATCAATAATATCAAAATGAGCAGGGTGCGTGGTGTTAAAAATTATTCTAGTGGAGTGTGGCTAATAAAAAGTGACGCAAGGAATTAAATTTGAAAAATCCTGCATTTTTCAACGTACCTCAAGTAAGTTAATATATTTAACGAAACATTAAGTAAACTATATAAATAAATTTTATTTTATTAATATTGCAATTTGTCCTTTTATGATATAACAATAAAACTGTTTCAAGTAATATACAAAGTACCGCTTTGGTGCACAGGGAACACTAGTCCTCATTTTTAGACCTTTTTTTGAATACACTGAGTTCGGACACCTTTATATAGTCACCATGATTAGAGATATAACACATATTTTCTTCCAAATAAAAGAAAATAAACTAAATAAAATGATAAACACTTTCTTTCGATCGGAAAATAGCAGTTATTACGATGACATTTTACCATAAATTTAAAAAATATTTGTTTTAATAACACATAACCTCAAAATAAAAAAAATTAACATTTATCATAACTGACATTAAATTTTCAACATCCACTCTAACAAAAATTATGAAGACGATTAAAATTTAATATGATTAAAACAATCTGTATGTTAATTAATAAGGTATATACTTAATCATGTGATATGTTAATAATGGCCAATAATTTGTTTATAAAGGAGCATTAGGACCAATGGTTGCCTCAAGACAATTTATATTTACGTTTCAAATCGAATTTTAAAACAATTTGTTATCAATCTAATAATAATAATAATAATGATAATAATAATAATAATAATAATAATAAATTACGTTTTTTACTAATCAGTAACAATGCAAATGATATATTTTTTTTTATTAAATATGTAAGAAAAACTTGCTAAGAATATTTTTTATTTATAATTTGATAGTAAATGTTTAGTAATAATTTTTTTTTTAGATTTAAATGTACATATTTAACGCATACTCCCATTCACGCAAGGAAGGTTTATTTGAAAACACTCAATCACATTTTGTTGTTATTTTCATTGAAATACTATCACAATTGTCACAGTTAGAAACGATTTTCTACTTTATATATCTTGTACTTTCTGTCCATAAAATTAAATTATAATAGAAGTTATGATAAAACTACACAGTAATGATATATTTCAATGAAAATAAAACAAAAATATACTATCTTTATATATATTTATATGTATATTTTTTTTTTATTATAATATTTTTATAACACAATTTGTACAATCAAAAATTATAACCGTAATAAAGACTTTTTTTTACTTTTTTTTTATTTTTATTTATTTATATATATAATTTTTTTTTTAAAATTTGATTAAACTATTTAACATAAGACTAAATAGAGAGTATATCTTATTTTACTTTACCAATCGACTAAATTATTACTTGAAATGTGATTATAAAATTAAGTACCAGATCAAAACAACCTTGTATTTTTCTTCTGTAAATAATTTCTTGTTTAAATTAGTAATTTAGTTTTTGGTACAGTAAAATAGTACTTCTTAAAAAGAAGTATACTGAATATTTTTTCCATCTAAAATAAAACTTAAAGATATTTTATGAAGTGATTTCTTTGATTTGATATGATTTGAAAGCGTTCGTACAATAAATGAAGAAAACAGTAAAACAAAATCGGAATTTCTAAAGATAAATCACAACACTACTTTTGTTTGTTCAGTAAAACTGAAGCAATTAAGGTACAATTTTCATGTGACGTTCAATTATAGCGTCAAGGTGATCACGTGATTCTGATGACGCAGTGTCATCGTCGAATCATCAATCTCTACTTTTTCATATGATGAATACTGGAATTTACTTTAGATTTTGAAAAAATCATTATAATTTAATTATTGAGGTTACGTAAGAATGACAGACATGTTATATTCTAGTCGCGCAACATGTTTTGACGCTGAAAAATGCGCGTCAGCATGAAAACGTCCTTAATTCTGTAATGTAACTTTTCGTTTAACCTCTTAAGCGATGACATTCGTCGATTATCCGCCATTTTATCTATTCTATCTGTCATCTACTCACCTATTAGACTTTATTAGGGTTAACTTCGCACGCGCCATATTGGCTTTTATTAACGCCATATTGTTTGTGAAGATTCCCTGAATTTTTTCCACAGCATCTCTCCCACATGACAAGCAGGTGACGTGCTTAAAGTCATCCATCCAAGTAACATTTCAGTACTCGTTTAATTGTATGAGAGTGTACCTGGCTCAATTACGGGCCTATTCGTATCGCTGTTAGCCAAAGTGGCTTGTTCTTACTTTTAAGAACATTACACTTGTTTTGAAGTTTACTTGCCTTACTTTTGAGATATTTGTATATTCCTGTCTCACTTTCCATGTTCTTAAGAGAAGGGTGAAGGTATACATCGTATACATACCTTCACCTTAGCGTTCGGTATACATCGTATACATACCTTCACCCTTCTCTCAACAACATGGAAAGTGAGACAGGAATATACAAATATCTCAAAAGTAAGGCAAGTACACTTCAAAACAAGTGTAATGTTCTTAAAAGTAAAAGCAAGCCACTTTGGCTAACAGCGATACGAATACGCCCTATATGACTCGACTGGTTAGAATTTTAAGCTGGTTCGTAAACATCAGAGTATCACGGACAATTTAATTTTATTGAAAAGTTTCAGTAAAGTACATGCGATATAGATGAAAAAACAACAAACGGAATACAAGCTGAGTAAGTAAACCTCACGGAGTCCTTTCACGGATGCAAGCGATCGGCAAGCAGTTTGCAGAAACATAGCACTGACATCTATCGGTGACGTTTTAAAGCAACATCTTACTGACAGTATAATGCGGCCCTTACACGGTTCAACTTGTTGTACTACCTAGTTGTACTACAAGTTGAACTGTTTGCCATACACTATTAAACTATTCATTCAATTTGTTGTCCAACTTCAGTTGTTCACAATTTTTGAAAAAGAGAACTTCGTTAAAATTATGGATAAAATTCTTGCCTTAGCAGTAATTGCAGAAATTAGTAAAGAAAGCTTGAGTAAACGAAAAAAAAGAAAATAGAGCAGAGTGGTTGGGCAAAAAAAATTTGTGAATGTGAACCAGAAGATTACAAAAATTATATGCTAATGAACGAAGAAATTTTTAATGATATTTTAGTAAAAATAACACCTTTAAGAAGCAAAGAAGATACGTTTATGCGTGATGCAATTTCTGCAAAAACACACTTGGAAATTACATTAAGGTTTCTTCCAACGGGAAATTCTTTCAAAAATTTAAAATTTTTTCAAATACGGTATCACCGCAAGCTATTGGAAATAACAAACAAAATCAAATATTTTAAACTTTCCAATTGTTATCGCTGTAAATATTTTGTTGATTACACTCTTTATAGCATATATGTACTGGTTTTGTTGTTCAACTACCCCACACACAGTACAACATGTTCATAGACCATTTGCTCCGCCCACGTAAAATCAAAATATTTTGATTTTACTTCAACCGTTTATGCAACCATCAAAATAGTTGACCAACAGCCCCACACACGATTCAACCAAGTTGTACAATAAGTTGAACCGTGTATGGGCCGCATAAGAAAAAGGAGTATTAAGAATGACATAAAACTTCTTTATTTAAGAATGCTTCATGGCTCCATGCCATTCACTATACTCTATCTCCTTGGCTTACTTGTATTATCAATAATATATAACTTTAAAACGTCACCAACAGATGTCATTGCTAGGCTATTGCAATTTACTTGTTTCCGTGAAATTAGAAACTCAAAACCGGGAAACGTGCCGATTTTACCAACTGGGTAAGAAAATCATGCAGGAAGAAACTCCAAATGGACACGAAGTTTGCACATATAATGAAAAAATAACATAGGAATTCCAATATTTCAATTTAAACGAGATTACGCGATACGGGAACTAGATATATAGTAGCAGAATCGAATCCAATGGACGTAAAGTATTTTCCCAAATACAACGAAATCACAGTCGTTCAATTTGAAGATTAGCGTGGACTCTCTTTTTAGGTACGCCCTTGAGGTTAGAGTTTGATTTGTTTGAAATCTAAGTTATCTTCCTACTGCAAGAACACTTTTGATCTCAATCGTCGCGTTTGACAAGTCGCTTAAGAGGTTAAGTAACTAATTTCACAATGTTACAAGTAAAATGTTACGTTTGACAATCGAGATTCATTAAACATTTACTTGTGATATAAAATGAAGCGCCATATTGGTTGGTTTTTAGTTACATCACCACTCTTATTGAAACTGTCTTTTTGTTTGGACTGGGTAGGAGAATTCGTTCGTTAATTTTGATGGCACGTGATTTGATGAATATTATCGATCAAAAATATTCAGATAGTCCATCCAACTTGAACATCACAAATTATCAAATATAAATTAAGTACACTAGCCTCTTCTCTCAGTTAGAAAAATGAAAAGATAATTTACATTCACATATGAACAAAGCTACTACTCAGTCTAATTAATACGAGTGAGGACATTGGTCCGCACAAACGGGGTGACCAATTTTTTATAGTGGATTCTGGCACACAGTATGTCATCAAAAGTATGGACACACCTTGACGCAGGGCGGTGTCCACACTTTTGACGCGGTACTGTAGTTAATGTTGTGATACACTGCCGTGTTAAAAGTGTGGGCACCCCCATACTTTTAACAACGTAGTGTGTGCTAGAACTCGCTATAAAAAATTGGTCACCCGTTTGTGCGGACCAATATTCTCACTTAAACTTGTCGACAAACAAAACATACGTCTTTCATTAAAATACAATAATTTAATTTACATAATTATGTAATTACTAATTAATTGTAGTGTAGTATGAAGATATTTTATTATATTTTAAATTTTTACTTAATTAATTAATGTTCATTATGAATCAAAGCAGACCAGCTACATTTGATTTGTAAAATAAATAACAATCCACCATTATTTCATTTTAATATTATAATAGTAATAACACGTTGACACTGAAAACACTTTCAAAAAGGTAAAACGATGAAGACTGACTGTGTGAATGAAAAGTGAAATGACGCCATTAGTTTTAAGAAAGCTAATAAAGATGTATCGTGTAAATATATTTGTTTAATATTGAAGTTACTTTTGCTCCGAAGTGAATATGAATTGTGGTTGAGGATATCTGAAAATTAAATTATTAATTAATTAAATGTAACAAATTATTACAGATAACATATATCTATTAACATATAATCAAAATCAAACCAACTAATATTTTTTGCTTTAATAAAAAGCACAATACGGAAATAATATTTACAAATTAAGGACTGATCACACAGACATTGATTACAAAAGGAAACCAAATTCAAATGAGTTATAATTTCCAAATAATAAAAATCAAGTACACTCAAACCTGTTTTTACGTGAGAGAAATATTCAAAAACTTCATAAGTAGCTATAAAAAAGGTGACAAAACAGTTCTTGAGGTCAGTTACTAAATTTCATGAATAACAGTAAAAAAAAAATCCTAATTTGAAAGACCATTCCATCTTAAGATTACCAAGAATCCAAATTTATTTTGCGGTTTTACGGGTGGGTGGGGTCATTTTTAAAGAAAGTTGTCCAAAAAAAAGTTGAAAATTCAAATCTTTAGAAATTATATTTTATAAAATTCTTCGAAATTTTGCCCCACTTTCTCCCAAGTTTGTAAAATACATATTAGTAGTTTTCATAACCTTTGTTAAACATGCTATAACATGTTAAATCTGTTATTTCGAAGAAAAAAATTAACAAATCGAGAAAAAATTGATGGAATTCGACGATAACAAATAACAAGACCAACAGCATGTTATTTGTTAAGTTTAAATCGAGAACTGGTATAAAACTATAAAATAACTGTCAAATATGTAATAACGCAATTGTAAATAGGTCGTTCATGATTTTTATCTATTTCGAAGAATAACATAAATAACATTTAACAAGTTTAACAAATTTAATAAAGATTATGAAGACTACTATTATTATTTCAAATTATTCCCACCCACAGTGATGCCATTTTGAAGAAAATCGATTACCGATTGAAGGTATGGCTATTGGCTACAACTCCTACGTTGCAAAATTTCAAAAATTCCTTAATATAAACTTATGAAAAATTCGTTCCTTATAATAATGAGGGCCTTTTGTAACACCTTTCGAACAAGTATCATCAGTTTTAATGTTAATAGATTCGAGCGTTACTTTATGGTATTCCATATTTGTAAATAATAAACAAATACTTTACTTTGCAAAATTCCACTTTTATTTTTGTAATTGTGACAATTTTTATTCTGTTTGAAAATGAACTAACGGTTCGAAACAATATTGTCACAATTTCAAAAATAAAAGTGGTATTTTGCAAAGTACAGTATTTGTTTATTATTTATCATCAGTTTTCATAAACAAGGACCAGAAAAAAAAAACTAAAAGCTTCCGATTTTCCCAAAAAGTTAAAAATGGCGATAACTCCCGAACCACTGGACAAAATGTGTCCAGATTTGGCTCCTTTTAATACCCCATACACAGAATTGTTTTAAACTTGATTTCCATGCATCAAATCTCAGTAGATCTGGAGATATTCACTGATTTACACACTAACATACGTACATTAGGTCCATCTATAGGAAAATTATCATCCGGATTTTTGATTTTTCAGGTTCGTTAGGCACCAGAACGCCAAGATTCAGTGAAAATTATGATCATACTACTTTCCCTTCTTATCGCTATAATTTCGCTCAAGTCGATATGCACGGGAAAATAAAAATATAGTTCGCAACATATTGCAAAAATTTTAAAAAAAGAAATCACACAAAAACAAGTTTAAGTGTACAACAGTAAAATTAAATTACCGTTCTGTTCAGTCGTGCATGTCGGATCAGTCCTTTATACAAAAGATCCTGATTAAGTAGACACATACAACATGTTTCTGGTAAAATACCACAGGGAACTAAGGAAATTAATGTGGGTGTTTAGCCATCTGGTGACGAATGAAGAAATTACTGTGAGTAAACTAAAGTTAACAGTTGGAACTATCATAAAAATATGTGGAAAAGCAGAAATTACATGGAAAACCTAATAGACAAACCTTGGCTACTCGCAGTAGTTAATATTGTGTTTCCCAAAACTACTGAACTCTTTAAATGAAAAGTTACTAGATTAGTTTCATTACTAGCTTTATTTATGTCACGAAACTGAGACTGAAATTGGTAGAAAGCGAGTAATCTAATGAAAATTTGTCGGTATGAATCTTTCAAAGATTGCAGAATTTCTATGTCCTGATGATTTTAATGAATATCTACCAATTAAAAATCAGGAATTATGAATTTTGTGGTTGGCTGCATTACAACATTAAGGACTTCGGTTAAATATGTCCTCCTATTACTATATGCATTTGTTCCAAATCAACTTTAAGATATCAGATTTTGTAATTATTTAACTTAAAACCACTCTATGTATTTAATTTATAAATTTTATTAAGGGTTATCAAACCCGTTAGTTAGTAATTTAATCGTAAAATTATTTTTTTTTTTTTTTTGTATTATTATAAAATGGTTTTTCTTGTGAAAATGACATTAAAATAAATATTTACGTAGTAAATAAATACCACTTTTTTTTTAAATTGTGACAATTGTTTCAGGCCCAATGACCCATTTTCAAACAAAATGGACTATTAAGCTTGAAGCAATTGTCATAATTAAAAAATAAACGTGATATTTTTTGTCAAGTAAGATATATTTTGTTTATTTACAAATTTAATAACAGTTATTAAATTTAATAACAAATTTAATAACCCTTAATGAAATATATACATTAAATACATTAAATAAATTAATTGAGTAGTTTTAAAACGAATTACAGTTGTTGATATCCTAAAGTTGATTTTGAGTAGTACTAATGAACCGCCTTAAATAAAAAAAACCAAACATAGTTTCAACCATTTCCATAACAAACAAATATTAGTTTACTGTCTATGTCTTACTATTGGCGATGCAAATACTCTCACTCACGCTTCTAGTGGTGAAATTAGAAGCGGTATCAAGTAAAACATGTACGTACAATCCTAACTGGCGATATAGAATCTAGTAACCCGCACTAACCGTTATACAGAACCTATTTCTATTGACAGTTAAACGTATATGTATATGTTTTACTTGATACAGTTCCTAATTTTATCATCAGCGGCGCTCGTGTCATTTTTGCATCGTCAATAGCTATTAATTGAGTATTACTAATCTAAATATTACTTACTTGAAACGTTCTCGGCCAGACCTACTTCTTAATTAGTTTCGTAATATACTACGTAAATGCACATTTCCTATATAATTTTTTTTACTAATATTATTTTTTTACGTGTTTTATTTACTTTTAATATTTTGTGGAATGTTTACCAAACATGTTGTATTGTGTACCTAAAACTTAACACAGGCCAATTATTTATCATTAATTTGCCAATTTGATTCCAATTAATGTGCATTGTTATCTTAACAGTTGCGGCTTCAGTTAATTTTGAAGAAGTGTTCTCTAATTTTTCTTATATGTTATTTTTTCCAATTTTTATATAAATTTTTTGAATCAGTGATAATATCATTAATAAGGATCTATTGTTTAGGGATCTATTTTTATAAATATGCTATTCAAACGACAGACATTTTGATGTATTGCTTACATTGCTTCAAAAATTTATGTATGTAATTTCATTTTAAATTTTGAATAACTTTTATTGCAATGCGCATGCTTGCTGGTGCGCCTTTCCTCTCTTCTTCTGGTCAGTTTATTTATAACACAAGAACAAAGTAATTTATGCTCAATAATCAAGGAATAACACCTGGCTGAAAATTTTTTAAAATTTCCTCAAGAGTGTTTTTGAAAAATTGAATGGTATAGAATGAATTACAATTATGGTATAGAAATGAATTACATCACAACAAAGTTGATAACTTTTGTTTTCATTCAATATAAAAATGTTAATTGATAAATTTACGATGTGTTAAGTGTTGAGAAGTTTTTATTTAATTGTATACAACGTTTTTTATAGATTGGAGGATAAAGAAAAAATTTTAATTTCTTTTAAATTCCCCGCCTAAAATTTATTATTTTGTACATAGTACACTTGTCATTTTGTCCATACAGAAAAATAACTAAACATTCTATAGTATTTATGGTTTTATTTCATTCGCAAGTGTTTAAAAAATAATTTTATTACAAGTTTATTACATTTTTTTCATGTTTCACTCTTTTGTGTATCAAATATGTTACTTGACATTTTGTCATTTTAAGGTTATTCACTGGGAAGGTTATCGATTAAAAATCGATTTTCGTGTGAACAACTCAGACACATGTTGCGTACATTTATGTACAGACACTATCCAGACACAAAAAATTTGTTGAAGTGTGAACAGTAAAGAAATTTATGTCTGACATTTGTGTCGACATTTTGGTGTCTCGTGTATCTGCAGCCTTAATCTTCGTAATAATAATATGTATAGTTTTTCAATATTTAAATGAGATGTCTTTTCAAGTAGGTACGGTAATAATCAGCAGTATTGTTCGCAGCATGTTACCTACTCATCTATATGAATGAAAAAAGAAACCGTCGCTTGCAAAACAGGTAATAAAATTTAAATACAATTGGAATTAACATAAGGTGGTATTTGTTGTAAGCAATAAAATAATTTAACATCTTGAACGTTTATGGTCACTAATACACCCTCTCGAAAAGTCATCCCAAAAATTGTTGGCATAGATAATTGTTGGAAAAGGTATACTTCATCTGTTTTATGGTATTATGAATATTTTAATATTAATGACAATTGGCCAACTTTAATATCGTTGTTTAAAAATTTAAAAAAAATTGTCAACTCAACTGTCAAATAAGGATGTGTGACATTTTCTTGCAACTAAAAAGAAAGAAGTAAACACAATGAACACTTTTTTTCGATCAAAATATATCAATTGTCGCAATGAAATTTTATCATACATTAAAAAAAACTGTCACATATTCACAGATCTAAAATTCCTATATGCTGAATGGATCAACTTGTCTTAATCACTAAAAGTGTTAAAAAAATTTCTTTTTTGGTTTAAAAAAAATTTTTACATAGATGTTATTTCGTAACTGATAAAATTACTTTTTGGTTGTTTCACTCATTAAAGTATAACTACTGAAATGAAAGAAGAGATTAAGAAGGCGCGTGTAAGTTAGGACAAGCAAATTTTTGCATAATATAAATCATTTACAGACCTAGACGGCCAAAACAATGTAAGCAAATTTCTTCTAAATTCTATTGTGAACTGAACAATGTGAACTGCTACAAGGTTTATAAACTAACTAGCACCATTTGTTGCAACCATTTAATAACTTGCTGCTTTTTGATCTATGATCTATGTGTGTACGTATTACCTGTTTTCACTATTAAAATTACTTTTAATGGTAGCAACAATTCATACAAGGCACTTCACGTACGACAGACAAGCAATGTGATATAAAGGACACAAAATAAAAAAAAAACACTTCGTTCCAGAAAAAAAATTTATAAACTTATTCGAGTTGGAATATCATTTTTTATGAGGACTATATACATTTCATGAAACTTGACAGGCATTCTATTTGCGTACTCATAAAATGACTAAACTACAAAAAACTATATTCATCACAACATATATTTCTTATTTACAATTTATGTTTTACTTGGATTTATGTAGCATTTGCCTTTTTATCTAAAATATATTTTTTTAAATTGATTGTATAACAAATTTTGAATTTTTTTTTAATATTGATTTTGTGAATATCTAAACTCCATATACAAAACATTACCAGTAGGTTATGGAAAAGGTATGCTCACGAGTGCGCATTTGAATTCGGTGGTGAATTTGAATTCGTGGCATCACATTTTGGTGCAACGGGCGACATTGGTGTTGTTGCACTTTCAGGTCCTGGTGATGGTGGCGCGTCTTTACGAGGCGGCATACGTTCATTGATTGCATCTAATCCCTTCGCTTCGGCGAAACCGATTTTATGATTAGGTGAGAATCCTTGTAGTGCTATAAAAACATTTTAAAAAATAATTGTTAATATTAATTGAATATTACAATTTATATCGCATATTTGGAGTTACAATCACGTAACGGCAAGTTCATCACTTGTTCAATACACAGTAAAGTAGGGTAACTTCAAAAATGTAAGCTTTACCGCATCGATGCAGCATCATGACTTTTCTGATGCGTCTAATACTACATGATGCGCTGCTGATGCTCTCTTGAAATTTTATGCACATTAGATGTTTTTGAACGGGCTATTGGCATCATTTAGCCTCTGATTTGGCTATAGATAAGACAGATAATAGACTATAGATAATATAGCAATAATAGACTATAGATAATATAGCAATACAGTCCTTGTATAGGTATATTATTTTTGAATTTCAACTTGAACTTACTTGAAATTGAAAATATTGAAATAAATTATTTGAATAAAAAATATTACATACCTATTTTGAGTGCAAGATGTATTCAAATAGTTTAAACAATTTTAATCAAAGGTAAATACATTCATCTTTTTCAACAATTTGTTTTTCGGAATTACTCCTGTTGGTGTTAATACCTACATAATATGGCAAGTAGTTATAATTTTACATTAAACACATGACATGCATCTTGGACACGCATCACCAAATTTCTTGATGTGTTGTTTTGACGCATCAAATGCAAAAATGAACTTTTGATTTTTCGTTGTGATGCGTCTGATGCGTTTTTGAACTTTTGACTCTGCCTCATGCAAGCAGCGATGCATTTTTGAAGTTAGCCGTAATTTTGTTGGTACATGAAAGTAGACAAAGTTGTGAACCTATATCACTAACATTAGTGGGTTTGTTACTATGATTTTGGGTCTGCTTGTTTTTGAAAATGAACTTTAATATGGTCGAAACTAGTCAAACGTGACTTTTATTGATTTTTTAATTTTATTTCTTTGTGTTATTTTGAATTTTTTATTGGTGATTTTTATCACTTGTATTTGCGGGCTTTGTCGTAATTTTTTGAACTTTTGTTCCTTATTATTGTAATTTCCCCGAAGTTGGTTTTGATTTGAGTCGTCCAACGGCAAAACCAGCTATGTGCATCTCAAACGATTTCGAGTTATTTAACAAAAATTGTTAGCTATATTACAATAATAAATTCATGTTGGTTCCTAGTAATAGTCTGTATAATGTAGGGAAAGCACAAACAATTATATTTAAATAAATAAAACCCACGTAACTTATTTTGGAACTGGCAGTTGGATATAACTGGTTTTGAAAATGAAGTGTCAGCTATTTTGAACTTTCTAACATGCAAAACCAGTCAAAAACCTGGTGGAAGGTAAAAGAATGAACATGTTTCTAGTTTTTAGAACAATTTTATGTAATAAAAATGACAATAATTTAAGTCTTTATAGGATACTGCAAAAATAGTCACTCTACTACTGAAACTAAAGTACATGTACTAGGTTAGTGAGGGATTAAACTGGTTTTGCTGCTGCATTTAGAGGGCAGCCATTATTATCTGTGGGATGTAACTTATTTTGAAACTGTTAAAGGATAGAACTGGTTTTGCTACTGCATTAGAGGGCAGCCATTATTGTCTGTGGGATGTAATTTATTTTGAAACTGTTAAAGGATAGAACTAATTTTGGAACTGTGGCCATTTGGGATATAACTGCTTTTGCATCCTTCGTCATTTTTCTTCACTTATTTTCAATGGGAAAAAATTTATTTTAGAACTGTTTCTCAACGTGAACATCTAGCAAATGAACTGAAGTATCCATAGCAACTAAAATCTGTTTTTTATTTTTTTGAATATAATTGACTTTGCTTTTCGCCAACTCATTTGATTAATTACTTTTAGTTACTTTTTATTGTATAGTTTTTATTTAAAAAAAAATTATCTTAACAACATTAAATAGTAAGAGCCGGATTAAAAAAAATTAAGGGCTCCTTTTTTGACCCATATTTAGTATCAATTTTTTTCTATTAAAAACACTTTTGATTCAAATTTATTGACAAATATTAATTACATGGGTGAGATGTACCCACTGTTTTCACAGCGAGACTCATATACTTTCCACTCTGTATACAGAGCAATAGCTGTCAGTACGTATTATTTGACAACTCATGAACAAGCAATAACGTGAATGTTGCTCCAAAGATCCGATACTAGTAACTTACCATTCTTTAGACTTGTTTTTCCTCCTGATAACGCTCCTAATGGCAATGCCCCTGTTGGTGTTAAACCTTTAAGTTGTAGGACTGATTCACTCTCCTCTCTAAAAAAGAGATTAAAAAATAAAACATTAGTAACTAATTTTGAATTATACATTTGTGTCGCCTAGAATCAAAATCTACTAAATGCACTTTTCGAATTTTTTGATTTTTTAGGGCCATTAATTTTTAAATGCAACAAGGCATATGCCCCTTAACATTTTTTGTTGTAATTTTAACTGCTTACTAAAGAAATCTACAACTGAAATATAATATAATTTTCAAATCTTGCTAAAATTACATTGAAAACTTTACAAATCCTGCTAAATACCTATACATAACCTATATTTTAGATTTTAACCGTTCAAATTTTAATTTTTTCACTGACATGCGGGACGTATGAAGTATAAAATTATGTTTTCACGTAAAATTTGTATTTTAGTATTTATCTAAAATTTTAAATTATGAAAACATAGATGTAAATGAATTACTAAGTAAGCACTTTGGTTTTAAGTGACAAAATGAAAATAGTTTACAATATTACAAAACAAATTGTATCGTCTAACCCTGATACATCCAATATTGCTGAATCAAGTTTTTTAAAATAAATTTCCCTTATAATTTCTGTTTTAAAACGCATTTTATACAAATGTTACTATCAAAACCTAATAAATTCAAATAATTTTGATTAAAAAAGGGGTAAAACGATAATTTTGTTTTTTGATAATAGTACTAATCATCTTTTTTACCTTGTCAGTTAATATGACTTTTTAATCGAAAAATTAATTTTGAACTGAGTTATGGTTTTTTGCGATTTCCCAAGATCTTTATAAAGTGGAATTAGTAGATTTTGATACTAGGCAACTTATTTGTTTGTAGGAAAAAGAATATTTTTGATGAAAAAAACGACAACACTCTGAGGTAAGATTTCGGATGGGGAAAACAATTGAATTCTTAGAAAAATTAATTGTTTTAACATACCTAACGTTCACCTTTCACTTGGTAACTACGAAATAGACAAAATGAAATTATAAGGGATTTCGTGGTTATGATTACGAAACCCTAATTAAATCTACTCGTCTATCTTTCTCTAAGAAGGTTCAGATTATTTTCCTAAAAACTAAATCCCTTCGAAAGCCTTCGGAACCCTTATGTTTTTGTGCAGTATGTAACTTTCACCAATCATAGAAAACTACAAGGCTGCCTAATTTTTTTTCTCTATTGGGGCTATATTTAAAAAATAAATAAATAAAATAATGAAATTTGTTAACTCAAATAGACAGTTTGAAGTTCAGATGGTCCTATTATTAAGAAATTAAAGACTAATTTTAATACTAAACACAAAAATACCTAAATATAATAATTACATTAAAAAAGCCCCACATACAAAAAAAATACAACGTCCCTGCTGTATCAACCATAACGAATAAAGGAAAATAAAGGAAATTTTTACTCAAAGGACACAGAACTTAAAAAAGGTCGGACGGTCACCAGATTATACGCTTAAAAGCTAATCAATTACCTTAATACTGAGAATACACGAGCCATTTTCCCAATTGCCCTGATCTTATTTCGAATAACCTCCTTTCGTAAGTTTGCTGCTGCTCCTGGAAAAACATGACACATTAGTAAAAAAAATATCAACATATTTGAACACCAATTACATATAACAATCATTCTCACATTTGTATTCTAATAGAGTTTTACTAAATTTTTTAAACTAAGTGAATTGGCAGAGTTTTTTTATTGACGACACTACTCTACTACAAAAATTCATTATTTATATGTTAAATCACAATGTGTGCTTTTACAATCAAATAGAATAAAAATCACTGGATTTTATTAGACTTCTTAGTCTTTGTTACACTGGTTTTTAATGGTATCGTGTAATGTTCTATTTACAGGATTCGATTGTAAATTTTGTGAAAATGTTATTATGTTGGAAACACTGATTTTTGGAAACACTGGTACAATTATGACATTTTATATCGAATGGGAACAAAAAAAAAAATAAATAAATACAAACCTGTGTAAATATTAATTCCTCAGAGTACATAATATAATATACATATATAGTATGACCAGAGACAGCTATCTGTCCATTTGTTGTAGTCAAATTAATTCTGGTCAAAAATTATGATTAAACAGTTGTAAGTATATGTCATTTAATATCATTGCAAATGTATTAGAGTAATAATAGTTATTTATGCAATAAGTTGCAAAATGAAGGTGTTTTCTTTTCACGAGTCGCAAGTTTGTCAAACGAGGCCGTAGGCTGAGTTGGACAATTGCGGCGAGTGAAAAAAACACTCATTTTTCACGTGTTGCATACAATATTTTTTGCAATTCTGAATTAAAACGAAAAAATTAACGAAAAATGGAAAAATAACCTCAAATTTTTAATAGTTTGACAGTTACATTAAAAAAATTATTTTAACATATTTGTTTTGAATTATTCATGGATGGATATGGCTTGTATTGTATCGTTACTAGAGAAATGAATTTGTTTACTTACGTTTTTTCACGCGTAATAAAATGTATCTACTTTTTATTACGCGTGAAAAAAGTAAGTCATTTTGACACTATCATAGGCAACTATAAAGTTAACTTTTTAATTCAGAATTGTAAAAAGTCAATTTTTAAGGAATTATTTAATTTTTTTTTTTTTTTTTGACAAATAAGGGTTTTGCTGTTGTATTCTTTGTGACTTGTAAAAATAAAAGTTTAGAAGGAAAATGTAAGATTATATATGTGATTGTAAGTAATTTGAATAAATACATTAAATACTGATATTTTTTTAAACGTCAAATTTTACTTGGTAATTACATGTTATGATTTTGATTTCAGACGTCAAATTTCACGGACGATTATCACAATTCTGACAAAAACTTAAATAAACGGGATATGAATGATATCCTCTCGCACGTCTCTTGGCGGCTACATTGGTTTTGCCTAGAAACTCAACTTACACTATCTCTAGTAAATATATATGTATATTATATTATATGCTCTATGATTAATTCAGTATAATAAAATAAAAATTTGTAACAAAGCCGTGCTTTTCATTCTCGCATACAATTAAAAAAATTTAATAATATTTTCGAATAAATACAAATAATATTGACTTATTGTAAACACTTACCAAGTTAGTGTTGCAGATTTGTGAGGTATTTGATTGTTGTTTTGTGGTTCACACAGCGGACAGTTGCGAAGACAGTACAAGTACAATGGCGTAGAGTAGTAGTTATAGAAAAGAACAAAAAAAAATGTGGTGCATGTAGAAATTTGTGGCGTCAACTTTAGATAACAATATTACTAATAATAGTAATTTTTTCTCATAATACAATGGATATTAACAAATATTGTATTCAGCAAAGTGTACACGTTTTAAATGAACGTTTAGGTAAACTACGCATGACGATATTAATTACGTCAATATAGTTTACGATTTTCGCAAAATATACTTACTGTTAACGTTGATCAATGAACAGTCTCATGTTTTCTATATATTTGATATAACAAAAGCAGCATTATGTGAGAAATGGTTAAATTTAAGCGTTTAAATAATATGGTCTACACTTTTAAGTGTAGAACCAAACTGGTATGCTTTGACAATTTCATTCAGTCATTTTGAATGGAATAAAAAATGAATATTTTGAAGTAGCAAAATAAATACTGAAGCCAAATTTATATTACCTGATAATTACTTTAAGATTATTTGTTACTATCCATTATAATAAAAAAAGATTTTCATCTTTCTAAAAATCTACAAAACATTTCCATTAAAATAATCAATACTGCTTACTAAAACCAATCAATGACAAACTTTAAAAAAATTGTAATTATGTTTGAATCTAAATTAACTAAACATCAGGAAACACAAATTAATATTTTCCAATATATAAGCAATATTGACTCAAAAATTGAAGTAGAATTGTAATTATATTTTAAAGCTGAAACTTATCAAATAATTCAATAAATTTAAAAAATTTTATCTTAACTATAATAAATATTAAAAAGTACAAAATTAGCGTATCAATTGAAAATACAAAGTAACAGTCAATCTAAAAAATATGAAAATAGATACCGTACCATTTGTTTGGGATTTGAATTTCTTTAAAGTTTACTACAATAATGTGAAAAGGAACAACAAAGACAGAGGTAGAAAATACCATGCTTCTAATGACTACAAAATAAAAAATTTAAATGCAAACAAAATTTAGGATAAAAAAATATTAAATGTAAATAAAAATAATACAGACACATTTAAAATAAAATTAAAAATAAAAAACAGAAAGGAATTTCAAAAAGAGTTGGTTTTTGTAATTCCCCGTTTACTATTTTATTGTTACATCTTTGGTTACTATTTTTGAGTTGGCGCGCTTGACAATTATATTATTACGAAGTACGCATGTGTATCTTTGACAGTGTGTGTATACGAGTATTTTAAGAGAGTTCAACATTCTTGTGTTAAAAGGATGTTATTTAAAAAAAAATTAAACATACCTACAGAAAACTATGTGTAGATTTTAACGTGTTTGTGAATTAACGAATTTAATTCTTATATTTAAGAAAACCTGTTCCCAAGAAAAAACAGTTGAGCTTAAAAATGAAACAATTTCCACCAATGAAACTTTGAAATGATTTTTGTAGAGGTTAAGAGCCGTTCATATATGAATCTACGGTAAGCCAACAATCAGGGTATTCAACTTAATAGTTTTGGCTTAAAAAGTCTCAAACGATACATATAAATGGTTTAATGACATTAAAAATATTTCAAAATATGTACTACTGTTGTCTTATCATCTCGTCTGCTATATTTTCCAAATCAAAGTTATACAAGACAGGGTAGTGCTTTAACCAGTCTTAGAGTCAGACTAGAACGAATGTGATCTAGATAAAAGATTATCGAAAACTGTTAAAGCCTTCGCGATATACTGATGAAATTGACTGGCACAAATAAATTAGCAGCAAATACTGAATGATCAATATTATTGACAATGATTAAGTATTGTCAATACTATTGTATGTTTACGAATTATATTGTAATAGTGAAGAATATTATTTATTATGCTTCTATATGGACTGTTCAATATTTTTCTCAATAATATTGTATGAGTGCGGACAGTCATAAGGTTATGGATAAATGTAGCTTGGTAACAAATTATAAAAACTGAATTAATTACTAAATAAAGTATAAGTGTAATTAATTCGTATTATTGTGGAATTAAAGAATCTACATGTAAAATTCCTAGAGTGTTATGTACTTTGGGAAGGAAGTGGAGAATTGTTAAAAAATAAACATCAAATCAAATAGGGAAAAGGTAATAATAAAAGGAACATTTGCAAATTTAGTGCTTTTCGTGTGCGAAAAGAATACATTTTCATCCAGTTTCAACTACTTAAATAGCTAACTGGAAGAATAAGAGATAATTGGAAAATGAAATCAAGTATAAGAGAGTTTCGGCTGAGAATAGATTATTTAAAAAAAAAAAATTTCAAAAGAAGATTTGAAGGGAGGAAATGAATAATCTGATACCATTGAAAAAAAAACAGATTATATGCGTGCCATAATGATAACTGAAGATCTAAAGCCTGTGGACCTGTTAACTGCAAAAAAACTAAATTAATTTCAATTTAATATTTTTGACGGTGAATAACTAGATTACGTTTTAAAGTTATATGAGAATACCCGTAACATGATGTAACTAGAAGCAGTGCCTAGTTTTTACCCCTAGAAAATAAAACAGATTTAAAAGTATGAATGAAGTAGTTGAATTGGTTGAATTGAAAATATAGAGTACTTAAGTACTTCAAATAACCGAAAGCCTCAACTAGATAGAAGAATCGAATATATCAGCATCAAGATATCATTCGATAAACCAGAAATATGGAAACTAATGTCAATTATATTACGTTAACATTACAACAACGTTGGACCAATTAACCGATATGCCGAACAAAATTTAAAATTTAATTACGATTCAGATTGTCAAGCGTTTAATTAGTGCGAGTATTGACATTTTAAATTGGCGCGCCTGACAATTGCGCAATCATCGGATATACAATCATGTACAGTCGTGTACAGAATGTGTGTATTTATGTATGTATGTGTGTATAGTTTATCAACAATTTCCGATTAGAGTGTATTTGGTATAAAAAAAAGTTTTGAAACCGGCAAGCGTATCTATTTATTTGATTGGAATTTCATTCCCCCAATGATATCCCCTAAATATAACTTTTAAAATCTATTTAAGCTCTATGCTAACGATTAAAATAAAAAATAAGAACACATCAAGCGTTAATATTAAAACGTTAACGAAAATTTAAATTATAAATAAAACGTCAAACATAAACACAATAAAACCAGTTACAATGTGTTAGTTTAAATCCGTTTAACAAAAAAAAAAAAACAACTTTGGTAATAAAAATTATAAATCATTAAAAATTCTGACCAACAAAATCAAAACGAAAAAAAAAAAAATAAAATGAAAAACAAAGAAAATATCTTTATTTTATTGACTTATTATTTGTTTTTGAAGCGTTCATCTTTATTTCATAATTTTGTTCGCACTTACCAGGTTTTTGAATAATAAGGTTTGCCTGTTTCGCTGTGTGGCACGCAAGAATCCGATGCAATTATAGGGGCAAATAGTGAAAAAATAGAAGTGTCAGAATAGAAGAAAACATAAATAGCAAACAGTGTGTACGCAAATGGGATGAGAGAATTTTGAACATTTTTTTTTTAATAAAAATTTTTTTTTTTTTGGAAAATAAAGTGAAACGTGTCATAGAGAAATGTAAATGCAAGTGCTTTTTTTTAATTAAATAAGCAAGTAAAAACTCTGTTTCTCAATACAATTGGTTGTGGTCGAGAGTTTGAAAACAATTTTTTTTGAAAAGGATTGTAAAAATTTTTGTAACAGTTTCATTTAAAGGAGGGCAAATAACAACTAAAGGCATTTGAAACTTAAATAAATAAATCTACACAAAAATATAAATATTAAATATGTATGGATATGTATGATCAAGCACTTTATATAAAACTACAAGGCAACTATAGACAAAAGCAACAATACAGTTAGTTTTAGAAAATGAACCTTACCATCTGAAATTCCAGTTAATATGTAATGCATGATAAAAATGTTTATGATTTAGAATCATGTGAATATATAAGCGAAACAAATTGTTAGCAACACACACAATAAATGGTACAATGGCGATTTTTGATTAGAAAAAAGAAAAATCCATAAAATTATTTTCAAAAAAGATTGAAAATAATTTTATATAATCATCCGAATGATGATATTTTAAAAATTGTTCGATTATTTCTTTGAAATGTATAAAAATTCTAATCGATTTTGGAAAATATTCGATGTGCGATCTTATAATGAAATAATATTATATATGAAAATAGTTTGAAAATGAGCTTTGAAATGAATAAATTTATTAATTGAGAAAACGACATATGAATACTGATGCTATCTTTTATTCTTATTATTAATGAACGTATGAATTCATTGAATGATTGAGGCTATGAAAATCTAAAATATGTATAAATTTTCAATATTATTTCGATATATAGTCAAGATAAGTATCATTATAAAATGGTAAGCTTATAATATTTAGTTATGCGAATAACATTCGATTCAATTTTTTTGAATATAATAAAAGGTTACAACACAAAAATATCAATTTAAATAATAAATACCGATGTTGGAAAAGTAAGAGAAAATGTCAACGTCCTAGAATCCCTTTAAAGGACCAGGACTATCATAGCGTGTCGGGAGGGTTCGAGTTCCGTGCCGTGTGTTGAGGGATCTCAATTCGTGGAAATAAATGAAAGATGTTGTTCGGAAAGAAAACGGATTTATTTAAATAATAAAATAAAATAAAAGTTTAAATAAAAAAAAAATATAGATAATAAACTAAAATTGAAATAATAATAACAAATTGTCTACAAATAACAAAGAAATATATGAAACCCTTAACCCAGTATAATAGAACATAGAGCGGACTCACCTGCTACACTTAATTAACACTGTATTTAATCGGCTAACGACGAAACTTAATATTTGAAAAATTTTATGAGTCATATAAATAAATGTTTTATTGAACAATGTTACTTGCACTAGAAATAGAAAACCCGAACACTACCCCAGTGTTGCCCGTGTCTCGTCGCGAATACTTCTGATCTTACCCAAATTGATAGCCACCTCAATTAGCCACGCGTGGGTCAGAAAACCTGTCCCCACCGCGTCAATTATTTAATTGATTGGCAATCAATTTCAGCAAAGTTCGCAAATTCCACAATAATTTCGAAATTTGCCCTACAAAATTATTGTGTATAAATGCGACGCCTATATACAGGCGATTCGCTTCTCAACATTGCTCCCCCCTTTGAAAAAGATGGTCACTCTCTCGAGCGACCAGCCTTTTCTACGTATTACCCGTTGCATGGTGAGTCCGCCTCCACAATATCAAAATTAAATCTAACTTATCTATACTTTTCCTGAAATTGTTTAGTGATCCAAAGGTAGAATACTTGTCCTTTTCTGATGGAAAAGTTTTATCATTCCATATTAAAATATCTCCATCGTGAGAGTTTTGGAATCATCAAACAATATCAGGTTATCTTAATATACAATACAAACATACATACAAATACAAATATACAAATAAAATCTCCCTTCTTTCCATCCCAGCATCTTAATTCCCCCGTACATAAATTACAAAATGAACTTAACTAGAAGTACAAAGAAGCATTGATTTAAGAAAACAAAGATTGAGAATGAGCTTAGCGAAAATTACTTAATGTTTTTATTTATTGTCTGTTACTTAGAGAATGCTACACTCTTCCGTGTTTGGTTAACCCGCGGTTTCACTGAGTTTGAGTCACTTCACACACTATGAACAATTTATTGGATTTATATAGAAAAACAATGGACACTTTTTCAGTCATTCACTATTTTGTCTGTATCCACTGAATCGTATATCCAACTAGAAATAGCATCGTTTCAAAGTTTTTTTTTTTTTTTTTTTTTTTTTTTATTATTTCCTCATCCCCATTAGTTCAGGATCACACTGTCTCGAACTGTATGGTGACGTCCCGTTGTGGTTCCCCTTGCCCTGGACTCGCACTGCCAGTTCCAACCTCGACTTCGTTGACACTATCCGGATCGGTGGGTATTGTTTGTTTGGTAAGTTAAATTCGTTTGGGTAGGACCCACGGATGGTCTGAAACTCTACCCCGACTTCTGGTGCGGTAGTTTCCAGCCTGTCTCGCGTCACTGGCAGGTGCAGCTTCCTCGACGTCGTCTGCACTCGCGTAACTATCTGATGAGTTACCCTCGTTCTCTCCCCCATGTTCGTTTTCTACTTCCAAATTCTGATTGTTTTGCATAGCTTCGTGCGGCTCTTCGATCGGAATTTGACGCTCTGCCGGTGGCGGCGGGTGAATGTCGACTGGGACATTGATAGTCCCGATTGACTGGTCTTCAATTTCGTTCGTACGGTGGTCGTTCCCGTCTAATACATTTTGGATTTCGGCTTCCAAATTGTCGTTTTCTTCCCGGTATCCTGATATGGTTGGCTGTCCTACTTCGACGGTTACGGGCGAATCGTAGATATCAAAGTGTTGTCTCTGTTCACCACGTTCAGGTTGCTCTGGTGGTTCAGGTCCACCAACATCTTCTATTGACTGACTTAATTCCCCCTTGTAGATTTTTAATCGGTTGGCATGCACCAACTCAGTTTTAGGTCCGTAAACTTCCTTAATCTTAAAGTTGACGGGTCCCTTAACGGCGATAACGCGGTACGGCCCTGTCCACGGCTTAAGTAGCTTCTTGCTGCGGTCGGTTTTACCAGCTGGGTTGTAAAGCCATACTAGATTCCCTACCTCAAAGCTTACTGGCTTGGTACTTTTATTGTAGTTTCGTACTTGCTTTTCGGTGGTTTCTCTCGTGTGTTGGTATACCCTTTCGTAAGCCATTTGTAATCTTCTTATAAGTTCAGCCGCGTAGTTTTCACTTACATCGTAGCGCATTCTACTGGGTTTAAGAATGTCGTCGTACGGTAGTGACATATCTCGGCCATGTAATAAGAAAAATGGAGTGTCTCCGGTGGTGCTATGTATGGTCCCTCGGTATGCCATGAGAATGTATGGTAACCATAAGTCCCAATCCCGTTGATCACCTCGTACAAATTGGGATAACATATCCTTGATGACCCTATGACTACGCTCTATCATTCCATTAGCTTGCGGATGGTAGGCGGTAGTATGAATTTTCTGAATCCTCAATAGTTGGCATATCTCCTTCATAAGTTTCGACAAAAAATTCGTCCCTTGATCGGTTATTAGTACCTTCGGAGTCCCGTGTCTTGTTACAATATGCTCCACAAATGCTCTGGCCACAGTGTCTGCTTTTTGGTCGGGAAGCGGGATAGCTTCCAGATATCGCGTAAAATAATCTTGCACAGTTAGAATGAATTTATTTCCTTGTAATGTTGTAACCATAGGCCCTACGATATCCATGGAAATTCGCTCGAACGGTTCGCTCACAGAAGGAAGTTTTTGTAACGGTGCTGGTTTCCTATGTGGTGAAGTTTTTCGCTGCATGCAGGGAACACATTCTTCACAATATTGTTTCACATCAGCGCACATGTTTGTCCAATGCATTTTGTTACGAATAAGATTTAAAGTTTTCAAGTATCCCAAGTGAGAACAAAATGGCGTGTCGTGGTAGTCCCTAATTACCGTTTTAACCATAGTTCTCGGAATAACCATTTTGTCGTGTCGATCCGTAATGCCTCGTGCTTTGTATAGTACTCCGTCATCATCTAGGTAGTACTCGTGATAATCCGGGTCGGTGTTTAATCGGTCGAATACTGGTTTTAATAATGGATCTTTTCTTTGTTCCCCTTTGATCCACTGACGGTCCCAGAATGGTTCGTAACCTTCTTCTAAGTTAACCATTTGTACCGGAATCCTCGATAGTGCGTCCGCATTTCCATTTTTACTTCCGGCCCGATGTTCAATCTCAAAGTCGTATTCTCCCAGAGTGAGAGCCCATCTAGCTAACCTTGAACTTGGGTCCCGTATGGTTAAAAGCCATCGTAACGGTCGATGGTCAGTTACAATTTTGAATCGTTTCCCGTACAAGTAGCATCTGAAGTGTTTTATTGCCCATACAACAGCAAGGCACTCACGTTCAGATACGGAATAATTCCTTTCTGGTTTTGATAATTGGCGGCTTGCATACGCGACTGGTTTCTCACACCCATTGTACTCCTGGCTAAGTACAGCCCCTATAGCACTTCCGGATGCATCCGTAGTTAACGTGAAACTTTTGTGAAAGTCTGGATACTGCAGTACTGGTTCCTTGCACAATGCTTCTTTCAACAAATTGAACGCTTTATCGGTTTCTTCTGTCCATTTAAAGGGAACATCCTTTTTCGTTAATTCTGTTAGTGGTTTTGCAATACGTGCGAACTGCGGAATGAATCTTCGGTAGAAATTGGCTAGTCCCAAAAATGATCGGATATCCCGTATATTTCTTGGTTTAGGATAATTTTTAACTGCAGACACCTTATTTTCCTCAGGTTTTACGCCATCTCGGCCTATTATGTGCCCTAAGTAGTTTATTTCTGATTGAAGGAACTGACATTTAGAAGGCTTTAATTTCAGATTTGCTTTTCGAATACAGGTAAAGACTTCTTTTATACGTTCTATGTGTTCATTGACTTCTCCTCCATTGAATACGATGATATCATCCAAATAGGCTAGACATTTGATCCCTTTTAGCCCGGCCAAGGTCACGTCCATCAATCTTTGGAAGGTACTAGGCGCATTAGATAATCCAAAAGGCATTCTTTGGCACTCATAATGCCCATCTGGTGTGGAGAAGGCTGTCTTCTCCCGGTCCTCTTCTGCTATAGCAATCTGCCAATAACCCCACGCCAAGTCCAAAGTAGTGAAAAGTTTAGCTTGTCCCAACATGTCGATCGTTTCACTGATGTTTGGAAGCGGATAGTAGTCCCTTTTCGTTATCTGGTTTAATCCCCGAAAATCGATGCATACCCTCATTTTCACTTCCCCGGTTGTAGTCTTCTTAGGCACCATTACCACGGGTGCTGACCACGGCGACTGAGAATGTTTGATGACCCCTTCATCCAACATTTCTTGAATATTATTCTTCAATATTTCCCTTTGTGCATGTGGTACACGGTATGGTCGCTTCGCAATAGGCATTACATTTTCGGTCACGATTTTGTGTTTGACTCCAACAGCTTCACCAAGTTTGTCGCCTTCCAATAAAATGATGTCCCGAAATTCTACTAACACTTGTAAAATCTTAGTTTGAGTTTCTTCATCCAAGTGGTCAAGTTGCACGCTATCCCGTAGTTTAGTCCAAGTTTCTGAATTTTCCACGTAACCCCTGTGTTCAGATACGTTGTAGCAAAATTTTCTTGTACGTTCTGAGGTAGTTTGTTTTGTTGTCCCTGGTACTCCCTTGTAAATAGTACCATTCCCTAACTTGTAGTTCATTTGTAAATTCCCACTTTTATTATTAAAAATATTTCCATTTTGAACTATTTCCCCGTTATGTCCCTTAGTTTCATACGTTTTCCCATTATCACTGTTATTCCCGTACAGTGTGTTGAAATATTTTTTGTTTAACCCATTTTCCAGAACTTCTTCAGCTTCTCCGACGACGGTCCCAGTATTCAATTCAATTACTTGACTAGAAGCATTAATTAGGCACACTTGAACTTCTTGATTTGACTGAACTTCTGTTAAAATTCTTGCGGAATTGATGCCGTGCATGAGTACTTCTGTTGGTTCAATCAGCACAGTGGTTCCGGATACTAAATTAGTTGAACTAGCTCTGCATACACATTCGCTTCTAGCAGGAATACTAACTCTCTCCACTAGCGAAACAAAGTAGCGGCCAACTACTTGCTTCTGATCGCCCCCTAATTTTGGCCGAATTATGGGTGATCCAGTATCTCCATCGCTTCCCCCATTGCTAGTCTTAACTAATTTTTTCCATCCTGTTTTTGATTGAACATCAGAATCAGTAGCTTCATTTTGTTCCTGGCGTGCCTTACTCTTCCCTAAGGATATCTTAGTATCCTTCGTCCTTTTGTAATTGATAACCGGCGAGCTGTTTTTGGGTTTCTTAGTCCCCGACTTGATGGTGTGCCCCGTCTGACGTTCCCTTTTTAAAATATTTGTTTTGAATTCCCGTAATTCCTGAATATCCCTGTTGTCAGTATCACTTCCATCCTGGTTGAATTTATTCATAAGTACTGGTTCGCCATTTATGTTTAATATATTTTTGCTATAGTCAATTATGGCCCCTTGAGATTCGAAAAAATCACGCCCCAATAGACCATCAGCTATTATTGGTAAATCCCGACAAATTAAAGTATTAATATGGTACAGTTGTGTTCCTATTGAAAGTTGGAGTGGTACATGCCCCATGCATTCCAGTTCGTCTCCTGTAATTCCCGTAAGTTTGAAGTCGCTTGTAGAGTAATATTGGTCAAAATCGAGTATATCTTCTTTTAGTATGGTTACTGCACTTCCTGTATCGAGAATTAGTTTTAATGGTTTGTTATTAACATAAGCGGTCACGATACTTGGTGCGTCCCTTATAGTAGAGGTGTGTGATATTATTGATTGGTTGGGCCCTCGAGGCGGGACAGAGTCGAAGGTCCGCCGTAGTTTAAATTAGTTGCGGGGCCCTGGTTTGTTGGTGTCCATCCAGTACGCCAGTTTACTTGGTTCGAATTTCCCGTCCCGGCGGTTTGCGTTAGGGACCGGTTCTTTGTATTATTAATTTCGTGAGACGACGGTCCATTTTGTCTCGGGTTCCTACCAGAAGAGTTTGAAGTTATGTTCCCTGAACGGTTCCGTGACTCGTTGTTGCGTGTGCAGTCCCTTTCCCTATGCCCCGTTGTTCTGCACTTCCGACATACAAGTGTAGAGCGGCACTCGACAGCATAATGTCCCTTTTGAAAACAGTTGTAACATTCGGGTCCCCCGTGCTGGTTGGTTGAATTTTGACGATTTTGTGATTGAGTATTTCTGTTGTTAGCGCTCGATGATGCTACTCCCCTGTTCGACTGATTCCACGACTTATTTCTGTTTGGAAATCCCCTTGGTTTGAAGTTACTCCGGCCCTGATCGTTGGATACATATAACGTTTGTGTCATATGACGTGACGTATTGAGGATGCTTTGGTTCAATTCCTCTTGTGTGGCTATTTCGGTAGCTGTGTCTATAGTTAAGTTTGATTCCCTAATTAGAAGAATGCCGACGACTCGTAGTAGATCCCGTCGTAGCCCTTGTCGAAACTGTGCAAGTACCAAATTTTCGTGTTTTTTGATTATTCCCGGTCTTTCGGCGGCGGTTGCTTGATTTAGGTCCTCCTCGAGAACTTCTTGGGCGATAACCTTGAGGCGAGTAACGAATTGGCTAACGGATTCGTTGGAACGCTGGAACGTTTGACTGAGTTTGAATTGTGCGGCACCCGGTACCCTTTGCGGCGTAAATCTCGAAATTAATTTAGCTTTGAAAGCTTTGTAGACAACATCACCCCCCTGTAGAGAAGTTTCACCCTTAAAAAATTGATACGCTTCTCCCACCAACTTACATTTGACAACGCTGAGTAACTGTGATTCAGTAAGTTGTTCTAGAGCAGCCCTCTGCTCGAGACGGTCAAAGTACTCTTTTACATCCCCCTTTCCCGAGAAATCGTCAATAGACTGAACGAAAGCCCCTAAACTAGTTCGAGGAACTTCCACTTTGATTGTAGGTTTAGAATCAACTGACCTACTTGTCGTTGCCTGCGGTGCGTCTTGCGTCATTTTGCTCAATCAAAGAAAATACCCAAATATTAACAAAAAATAAAGTACCCCAAAAAAAAAAAATGTATATATTTGAAAGGATAAATAATTTTATATATAATGATATCATTTATTCAATCAAAATTAACGCACTGTAACGACCAAGACGAAAGGAAAGAGAAAAGAGATCAGTTTACACACAATTCTGTCTTTCTCTCCTTCTTTTTCCTTATAAAAAAAAAGATAAATAAATAAAAATAATATTCCTGTAATGTAAAAAAAAAAAACCAATTGAAAAAACAGAAATGATATAAATTTAGCAATAATAAAAACAAACAAAAGGTGAGAAGAAAAAAAAAATTCGTTTTCTTTTCCAATAAATGCTAAAACAATAGTTAATGAATATTATAATTTATAGGTAATTAATTCCTAAGTCTTTCCTATAGTTGAATATTTTTATGGAGCGTCCTATAGCTCTATTAACTTATTATTTCTTCCCTATTGCAAAATGTTTTGGGACCCCTGGTATTTTGTCAATTATTTTCCAATAATAATAATTAATAAAAGTATTAAAATACCTGTTGTATTTCCGTATGTATTGCAACTATCTGTGTAATATAATATTATGTAATGTTTTAATGTGTAGTGATAGTGTGTCCCGTGTATTCAGTACATATGCATATGATGTATACTACACACATCATATGGTTGCACAGGTGCGTATGGCTACATGCATATTATTCTTTTTATTAGTTTGTTACATATCGAGTATACATGGATACATACATTATTTTATGAACGATATGATCCTTTAATTGCTTGAATATATATATGCGTGAATTTAATATACGTTTGTCTGTACATATGTCATGAACAAAAAAAAATAAATAAGTATCAACGCATTTTGCTTACGTATTTTTTTTTTTTTTTGTATAATAGGTAATATGTAAAGTGTGATTAATTATAATGGAGATTAAATTTCTTTTTTTTTTCTTTCTTTAAATGAAAAATATAAAATAGCGTAAAAATTGAAATTTACGATTATTTACTAACTCCAGGTACTGTAAAGTTACTAGTTCCATTTTCTCTTGTTATACCCGGCCCAAAATGAAGTCTTATTGTTTCCCAAAAAATAAATCTAATTAGTATAAAATACGGAAATATTACTGCTGACATTTCAGTTAAAAGAAAAAAAAAAAATCAAATTAATATGTATTTAATAATGGAAAAAAAAATTTTTTTTCTTTTTTTTTTTTTTTGCTGACTCTAACTGACCTAGTTAATTTCCTAGTTTAATTACCCAATTGTTTAAATTTATTTCAAATGATATTGTAATAGAATTTTATGAATTAGATTACTAATTTTCCTACGTAAATTTACTCATAGTACTTGCTAGGGGTGGTTTTTCGTTACAAATTCCATCCATTTCCACATTATGAGAGGCTCAACTAGCACGCCATTAGCTGCCACCAATGTCAACGTCCTAGAATCCCTTTAAAGGACCAGGACTATCATAGCGTGTCGGGAGGGTTCGAGTTCCGTGCCGTGTGTTGAGGGATCTCAATTCGTGGAAATAAATGAAAGATGTTGTTCGGAAAGAAAACGGATTTATTTAAATAATAAAATAAAATAAAAGTTTAAATAAAAAAAAAATATAGATAATAAACTAAAATTGAAATAATAATAACAAATTGTCTACAAATAACAAAGAAATATATGAAACCCTTAACCCAGTATAATAGAACATAGAGCGGACTCACCTGCTACACTTAATTAACACTGTATTTAATCGGCTAACGACGAAACTTAATATTTGAAAAATTTTATGAGTCATATAAATAAATGTTTTATTGAACAATGTTACTTGCACTAGAAATAGAAAACCCGAACACTACCCCAGTGTTGCCCGTGTCTCGTCGCGAATACTTCTGATCTTACCCAAATTGATAGCCACCTCAATTAGCCACGCGTGGGTCAGAAAACCTGTCCCCACCGCGTCAATTATTTAATTGATTGGCAATCAATTTCAGCAAAGTTCGCAAATTCCACAATAATTTCGAAATTTGCCCTACAAAATTATTGTGTATAAATGCGACGCCTATATACAGGCGATTCGCTTCTCAACAAAAATATATATTTTTTGAAATAAATAGATAAAAAAAAATATTCTTATATACTTAAAGAGCTTATAAATATTATAATAAAAAGAAAAGAAAACATGAGATTATGAGAAATCGAACATATGTATTATTAAATAAATTTTTAATAGAGTTATGTCTGTATATTGAAGATATTTTCGAGACTCTTATGACTTATGAGTATTATATTAACCTAATAGAAATAAAAATGATATTTTTGCTGGATGAAATGGAAAACCCTTAGGAAAATTTCAGGAGGGTTTTCACTAGTATCGGATCGAAGCTTTGGCTTTAGTCACCTTCGGCCGCGGAGAGTAACTTCGGTTAAAAATTCGATTTCGACCGAAGTCGAAGATGCCATTCTATCATATAACGTAATTTTATTTATACTGTTATCTAAATGTACGTAACAATTTAAAATACTCCATAAAATTTTTTGGAATTCTACATTAACCAATTTTGCTATAGAAAAAAAGGATGACCGAAACTTTATTTGTTTATTGTTGAGTTTATAACATAATAACGTAAGGTCAGGAAAAAACTCAATTTCGTCTGGAAAACTGGGAAACGTCTTAAAAAAGTGTCTACTCTGAATATTAAAATTAGCCTTTAAACAAATTTTAAATACAGTTTTAAAAAAAAAAAAAAAAAAAACGACACTGACTACTAAATTACATAAGGTCTGACATTGACTATTAAAAAAATGGTCAAACGCGAGTAGACTACCCAACGCGATAACAGACATGACCGAATCCATAAGGATTTCGTGGCTGGAATTACGAAATTTTAAAACTGACTGAATTTAATTATCCTATTTAATATATTTACAGGAAGTATTAAAATTTTAATTACATTTTCGGCTTCGGTTGAAGGTTTCGACAATAGTCGAACACTGGCTTTGGCTTTGACCGCCAAACTGACCTTCGGCGGAACATTAATTTTCACTTAGGTAAGCAGCCCTACGGATTACGTAACTTTGGCAAAACTGCCTCCAGCGGAGGAAAGACCCCAGATTTTTCACCCGACTTTTATGGAGTGACAAGAGGCAGGATTCAACAGGGTTAATCTTTTTTATAATTTTCCTCACTAACGACAATCCTCACCAAATTTTAAAAAGTACGTTCCCGGTTTATTCAAATATTTTGCAGTTTTTTGAGAACTTAGTATTAAATTATCTTGACTATATATTATTAATATATTTATTGTAACGTCATGCAATAAATGAATATTTATATATTATTTATGTATTAATAAAGTCGGATTAATTTTTTTTTTATTATTATTTAAATCAATTTAAAATTTTGTATCAAATCAATTTAATTTTATCAAAATTGTTGAAGTAATATAAAAAGTTATTATGCCAATATACATATATTATCCACACGATAAGAGTGACTACTCTACACCTTACTTCGTCAAATATTTCGCCAAGCCTCAGTTATAAAGAGCATAATATTAACCGCGTATAAAAATACTGAGCCAATACCATGTCCCTGTCACTTTCCACATAGTCCATTATAAAAAAATGGACCGTTTTCTGACGCCACTGTAACTAATATACTAGATGGCGTTGATGTACTAGGATAAAATTAGAGTCGGTACATCAGTTTTGACAGTTCGCTATTTTTCATCAAAGATTCATCTAAAATAAATTGGAAATAAATTAAATATTTAAAAAAAATACTTTATCTCAACCTAGAAAGATTAATTAATTTAAAAAATTTTAATTGTTCGTTAACACATAACTTGGTGACGATACTTTTGTACTCAATCATATGATAATTAATTTTGACATCTATTTGATGAGAAATGCTCACATGTCCCAACTCTATTTAGTATACTCCCTACCATCAGCGCCACGTAGCAAACTGTGACATGAAAAGGTCCGTCCTTGAAAACAAGTGGCAGGGACATGGCCAATACATAATTTAAAACGTTATAGACACAAATTATTAGAATAGGTTATGTTTAAAAAAAAAAATTGTCGGATTATGTTCTGTACAATTTCACAAAGAATCGGCTGATAACTTTTGGCTCACTCTGTACCTATATATAAATATTTATTACCGACGTGAAATCAGATAGATATTTAACTAGTAAATATCGATTTTATATTCCTTTTATAATATTGACATCCAATTAGCTATGTCTGACATGGTATTTATTCTTTGAAGTTTTTGTATAAGGTAATGCTTACGCTAATGTTATCTTAACATTTAAAGCGTTAAGCGTTAAATTTAAATAAAGTACTTTAATAAGTATTAATGGACTTTTTTCGATTTCACTGATAATAAACGTCAAAAAATTTTAGGTTATGTTAAAATAATGATTAGCGTAGGTACTTTGCAAAAACTATTCTGTACATAAGTGTAGCTGAATATTTGAATTAAAATTTCGCTAAATATTTTCATAATAAAGTGTATAATAATCGTTAGTGGATCATGACACGACGGTACGATAAAATTTTTGACACATATTATATGTACATAATACGATGGTATAAAAATAAAATGATGTATGACAATGATACTTTGTAAATACTGACCTTCTTCTAACGCATCATCGCCGTCTGACATCAATTCATCGTCAGAACATATATTGAGAACATTTACAAGCATTTCTGTTACTTTTTCGCCTACGAATGGTAATGACCACGTGAATACGTCCATAAAGTTAGGTAACCAGTACGGGTGTGGTGAGCAGTTAAACTGACGTATGTTCATAACATTGTTTTCATATTTTAAGACAGCAGCCTAAAAATGAAAAACATAATTTTTTTTATAATTTTATTTGATACTGTAAGAAAAACAGTTTTAATCCTTAGCCGGGAGCATATTTACGTATGGATTGATTGGGCTATTGGATCCAGGGCGGTAGGGCGCGGTAGGACGGTGTAAAGAACTATTACTCCTTATAAAATTATCAAATCGTAAATTACAGTTTTTTGCGTGTCGAGTTTCCTAAATTTAAGCCTTTTACTACTCTTTTTGCGACTATATTTATTTTTACTTTACTAAAATCACACTTTGTCCCATCTTTCCCAAAAGTCATTTTATTCTATATTTCAACCGCTAAGCAAATTAACAGATAATTTCAAAAAGAAATACATTAGACACAAAGCACATTTATATTTTTAGCCTGAAATAAATATAAAAAGAAGAAACACAAAAAAAAAAAAAAAATATTAACTTGTTCGAAAACTTTAAATACTGATTAATAATGTAAACTGCCTACAGAGTTTTAAACAAACTAGATACAGGATGAATAAATACTGATTAATAATGTAAATTGCCTACAGAGTTTTAAACAAACTAGATACAGGGATGAATATATTTAAATTTAAATTAAAACGAACTCTTTAACCGGATGGCTGTCTCATAAAAGAATAATGTAAGAGACAGCTGAAAAGAGACAAAAGGAGATAAAAGATAATTATTTACATTTACATTGTTTACGTTTACATTTGATGTGGTGATATACACTTTTGACTCGTTGTAAGCAACAATAAAAAAGATTGGAATAGAATCATATATCTTACTCTTTTTAGATAATAAAATTCGCATATATATATATACGTAAAAAGAGTAAGGGATATGATTCCATTTCAATTTTGTTGTTGCTTACAACGAGTCAAAAGTGAATTTACAATTTTTAATTCAAAAAACGTATTCAAAAAAACGGCTTAGAAAAAAAGACAGTGTTGTCTTTTACTGTTAAATATATTTCTCTCTTTGTTTCCTTTAGCATATTAACATGTCAGTAGCAGTTAAACGGTTAATTTGAAATGAAATATACTGTATATCAACATTTTCAATAAGCTTACATCTACGCGTGATCTACACCTTCGTTTAAATATTCATTTAAATATCATATTATTACGCTTAATAACTACACAGATATTTCATTTAGAAAAAGTAGGTAGTAGAAATAAATGCTGTTAATTGAATTAAGCTTTGGCTATATGCTATATATTGAAATTAACCTGAATTGTAGGAGTTAATATTATGCCGCATGGAAAATAAATAATTGACCTAACCAGCAGAGGCGGAGCAAAGGGTAGGCGTAGTGGACGACCGCCTATAGTCTCGCGCCCTTGGCGGCCCTCACGGCGGGGTCTGGCATGTATTAGAAAATTGGTAGAACTTGATTAAAGTTTGGGAGTTTCTTCTTTTTTCCCTTTTTTTTTTTTACTCGCCACTTAAGTTTTAGGGAGACATTTTTAATTTTTAAAAAGAAAAGGGGCCCCTTTCCAAAAGTAATTAAAGCGATTTTATTTGTCCGTAGCTTAATTTTGAAGGAAAAATTTTTTGAAAAAGCAGTATAAGGGGCCTCGCAAAAATCATCTTCCCCACCTTCAATTCTCGTCTTTCGCCACCTCTGCTACTAACCAGTTACTCAAAATTAAATATTTTATAACATTAAAAATACACAACATCTGTCATATTTCTTTCGACCAAAATTCGGCTGGTTATATGTTTTCTAAATTAAAAAAGATAAGAGACTTTTCTTTCATCCTGTATATATAGCTATAATGAAAAATGTAAAATAAATGAATTTTACACTTACAAAAATAAATCAAAATGACTTATTAATAGAACTAATGCGTATTAATGTCGCCGGTTTTTTTTTCTTGAAAATATTCCAATTTTGTATACTAGTAGCGTGAAAACTATGCGGATGTTTACATTATAATTGTAAAACATACATCATGTGAATTTGTCAATAAGAAATTTTTATTCTATTTCTTTAAACGGATAATATTTTTGTTTATACAAATTACGTAAAATAAACATTCGTCATAATTATATGTACATTTTGTAGTATTTAAATCGTTATTATTATCACATGAAATTTTCAAAATGTTATTTGGTTTTGAAAACTAAATAATATTAGGTGCCCAGCTATTATAAAGCTTGTCGAATAACAAACCTCAAGAAATGACAGAAAAAAGTTTGAGTTAATTGATCAGCTTAAATTATCGACTTCGTTAATTACCACGGAAATAACCTCGATGAAATTAGTGTGAATCAAATAATCGACTGACAGAATAACCGCGGACAAAATAAACCACGGCCAGTTTTTAGTTGAATTTTCACCAAGAAAATTCAAATTAACCAAGCGATTGAAATTTTGTATGTTGGTAAAGTTGATACCAACGTTGTATTTTTGGGGGGTTTTAATATTTAACCTTCACCTCCATCATTTTTACGCTAAAATTTCGTGCTTCTTGACGTTTTCGAAGTTTATGTTACGCCTATAGGCCCCCAAATAAACCCAAAGGGCTGAAATTTTTTATATGGATTAAGTTAATATCGAGGCTGTACCTTTTGAGGGTTTCAATTTTTCAACTTTTACCTCCACAATTTTTAGGCCAAAATTTTAAGCTTTTTCGTGTTTTTCGGTGGGTCTGTCAAGGCTACAAATCCCTCCAATTAACTCAGAGGGTTAAAATTTTGTATACCGTAAAATTGAGTGACTTTGGCCATGTTTCAATATTTGTTTTATTTATGCACGATTACGTTATAATAATACTTATGCACGGACTAGTACTTTTTACTGATACTATAGATTATATTGGACTCGAAAAAAATTATATACATAAAACAATTTGACTTTTAGTACCTGAAAAAGTTTAAATAGAAAAATTTACGAAAAACCTGCAATTTTTACCTTCAGAAACTTCAAGGGCAGCTTGACATAACAAGACATAAAAAAGAAGTATTTTTATCATATTTTTATTTAAAAAAAAACCTCAAAAAATATTTCAAACATATTTTGGCTATTAAATCCATGGTCAAAGTAACCCATGTTCTGGCGTGTCTTTGCGTTTTCCAAAAAAAAGCAACATGTGGCCAAAGTAACCCAACTTCGTCGTCTGACTTTGGCCACCCTTATTTAAAAAAAAAAAATATTTAGAATGTATTTAGCTTTTCCATTTCAAAGTTAAAAGTACTAATACAGGCGTAAAACTTATAACAGTGTAAAGTTCAAAAGTGGACCAAAGTTATCCAATTTTACGGTATGGATTAAGTTAGTATCCACGTTGTGCTTTGTGGGGTTTCAATTTTTAACCCTCACCCCCAAGATTTTCACGTCAAAATTTCATGGTTTTTCCTTTTTTTTGGTGGGTCTGACCATTAAAAATTTGACACCAAAAAGAACGTAATAGGAAAATAAGTGGGAAACCTTCGAGTCAGAATACGTGCAGATATAATAATTTTTTAAGTCCCCAATACATCATAAAGCTTTCCATCGTTGAAATTTTTAAATCTGTCCAAAATTATTTTATCTGCGCATTAAATATTAAGGAACCTTGTGTAATATTGTTAGATAAAAATGAAATCTACAAATTAAGAAGTGAAAATCACGGAAAAAAATTTTGCGGCTAAATACCCCATATTTTTGCATATTGCCAAAAAAGCGTACATAACAGGAAGTTAAAACATGCTGTAATATTATCGATATACTATAAAATGCATCTTCGGTATGGTTGGATAAAACTAGAAGGGAAACACCATCAGGAGACGGAAACATCCTATAACCGTCCAACTTGAGGCTAATCTAAGTTAAAACTTAAAACTACCAGAAAAATTACCGAGCATCTCATATTACCGTTTTTTAACAGATTAATTTTCCACATTTTTTGTTTAAACCAGAACAATTGCGTAATCAACACTGATTAAGCTATGTGTAACATTGTTAACCCTAGAATCATACGTACACGTCAAAACGACGAACGAACTTCTCTACCTGCTCCAATACTACCAATTGTTGGTACCTGCTTGCTGTGAGATTTCTGTTACCTAATTTATTTGTTGTTATAACACATAAGACGTATTTATTTTGTTTACAGTCATTTTCGTTTTGTTTGTATTGAAATAGTGTCCGTCAAAAGGACGTCGATGTATAATTACGCGATGTTTTTTTTTTAAAAATTTTGTACTTCACATATAAAAGTTTCCCTAATTTTTCTAAAATTTATTAAAGATATGCATGTTATAATTAATTTATTCAATGATTATCATAATGTGAAAGATGATTACAGCTGTTTGACTTATAGAGACGACATAATACTGAAGTTTTAATATACTGAATCGAAAACTAAAGAATGCGTTTCAAGTGACTTAATAAAAGATTAACAATTTATTTTGTGGAAAATATTTTAATTTTTATTATTTTTTGAGATCTTATTCGAAAAATTACTAACAAATTTTAGAAAATTTACAAATGTGCCCAATGGGGAAATAACTACATATCTATAGGAATATTTATAACTGAGAAATTTCACATTCTGTAAAGTCACACATGTCCACTGACTCATAATAGTTCATAAATTAATTATTTGAAACACATGTTTTATGGTACAATTGATGTCTTTATCTATTTTTTAATTTTTATAATGAAAATATGCTTTGATAAAAAGATTAAAAAAACTAATAAATATTAACATTAAGAAATGTTTCCAAATCCAATTTTTTTAAATATTTTGTTCGTTTTTGTAATATTGTTATGTAAAAAAAATGTTTTTTGCAAATAAACTCTAAAACTCTCCGTAAAAAGTCCATCCGTCAAAACGACGTCGATGTATGATTAACGTTTCTCGTAGACCAACGTATGATTCTAGGGTTAATGCAAATACAACTGAATCCTTTAAACGATCTACATAATTATTAAATTAGAAAAGTTTGAAAGAAAAGTTGTGAACTAGTTTATAGTTTTGTAAATATAATTATTAAATTCGACTTCAAGAAAATATTCGAAAACATTCCTTGACCTAGTTTGTTTCTGTTTACTGAATAGTTAACTGATTAAATAGGTATATTAAAAGTGCTTTTAAGTGTTTATAATTTTGATTAATCAGAGCTTATAAATTTAAAAACACACTACGCGACAAAATTAAATGCTGTTAAAAAAGTTGAAGCTTTACTTCATCATTTATTTAAATTAGGGGTTCCCAATGTGCGGTTCAGGAACTCGAAAAATGCGGCATATAATGCCAAATCCTCGCTATTGAGAAAATTTTATTGAGAAAATTTTGACAATATTAAACAATTTTAACTTCCCATTGGAAGTTATTGTAATGGGTCCGATTTTACGAATCGCTAATTTGGACATATCTCCACGATTCTAGGTCACTAGAATCCGAATCCATCGTTTTTAGCGTGATATCTGTGTGTGCGTCCGTTAGTTCAAGAAAAAAAGACAGGAAATAAGAAACTTTATGTGAAATATTTTTTGTTTGGCATATCTTGAGAACAAATGATGATATCATTTGTTTGATAAGGGTGGAGTCCCCATCCTTAGGTACAGGGAGCCAAGCCTCCGGTGTGGTGCAAGGGGCAAAGCCTCTATCGGAGGCCCATGCGAGGAGTCTCTTAAATTAAAAAAAAATATATATTCATGTGCAATAGTCTCTAGTCTTTAAAGGCATCCAATGGGAAGTTGGAAGTGTGGGTAGACCTGTCTCTCCAAATTTTTTCATTGAAAAATATTAAATTTTATATGCAATAATTTTGTTATTACACAGATTTTATATATCAGTGGTGCTCAACTTTTTTTACAATGCGATTCAATTTCTGCATGTAATTTTTCTGTGGTTTTTACAATGTCAAAATTTGTTAAAAATGAAAAAGTAGCATCGAAAATCTATAAGCATTTTCAAATATCAAATTTCTAACCACAAAATTATGCATAATAATAAAGTTTTTCCCCTTAAGGACCCACAAAAAATATATAAAAAATTGCTACTGAAGAGGGTTACAAAAGTAGCCGAAACCGGTTTAGTGAATTTTTTATATTATATATTTTTTGTGAATCCTTAAGGGGAAAAACTTTATCATTATATATAAATCCAGCCCACAGTACAGCTCAGTATAGTGATTTAACAAAATTATGGTTTTTGAAACTTTTCAAAAATTTGTATTCGTGATGACGTCATGAAGTCCAATTTTTTCGTTTTTAAATAGGGTACTTGACTGAAGTTACAAAAATATTCTAAAAGCATTATTTTTCCATATCAGTTAAGTAATTTTTTTTATTTTCGACAGATTTTGTAAAAACTCATCAAAAAAATAACCCTACAATTTTAAATGGGAAAAAGGCGGGAAAAACACCTGACTATAGTGACGTCACATTTTGAAGCAATTAAACGTCAATGTCAATATTTATAACCTCAAAACTTTGATTATATTCTTAAAATGTCAAAGTAAAAGCAAGTATTTATTTGAATTCTAGTCGATTATTATTAATATATGTATGTAAGCTAATAAAAATATTCAAAAGAAAACACAATTTCATCTCACCGATGAAAATTATCAAAATCGACATATCTAGCCATAAAATGTTACGTCATTTTCAAGAAATGGCGCGTTTTCACTAATTTGAAAATTTGTTGAAATTTGTTGGCGACTTTCAAAATAACATTTCTAAACAGTTATCAAATTTTGTTATGTTTCATCATTAAAATTGGACATATGTAATGATAATGCATAGAATTATTTAACATTTGACACAAATTTTAAATACAGTCAAGTACCGTATTAATGGTTGCAAAAATGAAATAAAGTAGATCTGTTGGTAAAATCTGAATAATTTGCATACGAAATTATAAATTTCTTCTATAAATAGCCACGATTCGTTAAAAAAATCTGATTTATTTTTCGGATGTAATTTTTGTGTTAGACAAAATTTGTTCACCGAAACCGCAGAGTAAACTTTGGGAACCCCTAGTCAGTGTCATACCGAACTTACTTAAACTTTAGGAACTCTTGATTTAAACTGTATATGTGATTAAAATGAACGTACTGCGTATATACGAATAATGCACATAGACAAATCCTTTATAAATCGAGGAAACTGTTATTTTCATTTAGGCATTTTTAAGTACCAAGTAAATTATCTGTGAAGATTATTTTCGATTTATAAAAAAAATTATGAAATACATATCGCGCGTTTTCTGTCTCAACCTCGTATATCAAAAACTACATGTTTTAGGACACACAAAAATCATATTAAATACTGTATTTATACATATACTTATCTATATATATTTATATATATAGGTAGCCAACATCAATGGGTGTAATTAGCATAAATCTTAAGTTCATAGTGATGAAGATACAGATTTAAATACGTTTTGTTTGTGTGTCCAAAAATTGGGATTTTTCAGATACGAGGTTGAGACAGAAAACGCGCGATATGAAAATATAATGAACGGAGTTTATTTACTGGAAAATTAGTAACAAAGAAATGTTGTTTATTTCGAATTTTGACCTCTTAGCATATTATAATAAATTTTATCAAAAAATTAAACCTACTTTTTATGAAATACAATTTATAATTATATTAATACCGTACTCGAAAAAATTAAATTAAAAAGGATAATTAATTAAATTAAGTACTCAAATGTATTGTTATTCTCAAAACGTATTAAAATAGGGCGAGCTTTGATCATATTTGAATGGGTATAATTTGGTTGGTAACCCAAGAACGTCGCGACGGGAATTTTAATTATTTATCCATTTCTTTTGTTTCTATATGCTGTAATTTTTATTTCCTTGAATTTAAACCTTTTACCACCTTTTACCTTTTACCTTTTAAATCAATTTAATTTTTTTCAATTTTTATCGCAAAAAGACTTTAGGGAGACCTTTTCTTATAAGTTACGTTAAATTTTCAAAACAGTCAAAGAACAATAGTATATTATTCAACGAGTTGGTAATGATAGCTATTACTCACAAAGATGAAATTGCGACACGAGCCGAGTTTACGAGGCGAGTGTCGTAATGCATCTGAGTGAATAATAGTTATTGCAAGCGAGTAGAATACTATAATTTTTCTACGACTTTTTTCCTTTTTGATTTAAATAAAATTGAATATTAAAATCTATATTTAATTAAACTATTAAATTAAAACTTATATTATTCACAAAACAATTGCAAGCCCATTGAATAATGGTTAATACGGTGATTTCATTGGTCGAAAGGTATTGACTAATGATCATTCCTCCACACCTTGAATAATGTCTAACTTTCTCAACAATTAACGGATATGTAATGAGTGTGTTCTTCAACAGGAGTAGAAAAATTATATTACGGCTCTTGCGACAGTTGAAATACAATTTTTATTTAAAAAAAAAGAATGTTACATCTTTAGAAGCTTACGGGGTATTTTACCAAAAAATAATTTTTCAATTATATCTTGCGAATCATCTGACCTATAAACAATCTAAACTTAAGTTTAATCGACTAATCTTAAGATTATATTTTCTTTCAACATTAACCGTTGAGGAATAAACAGCACTGTTAATTTATGCATGATTACGGACAGCTCTGAGGCCCCGGGATAGTCTGCCTTTGAAGCCCTTAATTTTTTTCGACTGCCCTGGCCACAAATAATACATACATATCTAAAATGAATTGTGTAAATAAAAAGTTGAATAAATATAAGTTATAACATTTTGGAAGCTCCGAAAATTAACAAGTTAAAAGGTACCCAAACCATATCATTTTAAACGATCAGATACCTTCCTCCTTGATAAATTTATAACAATGACACAAAATTTCTAACCTTTTATTAACACAATAAATTCATTTCGACATCTAAAATGTTGCACGTTTTTAACCGACTTCAAAAACGAGGAGGTTTTCAATTCAACCCGTGTTTTTTTTTTTTTTTTTTTTTTTTTTTTTTTTTTTAATGTATGTACACCGATTTCTCCCACATTTCTGGCCCAATTTGCGCCATTTTTTTTTTTAGTTAGTAGATAAAGTTCCCCAAGTGGTCCCATAAAAATTTTGTTGACATTGGTTGAGTAATTTTTTAACCATCTTCAATAATATGAACAATATTAATAATTATGGCAAATTTAAAATTTGTATATGCAAAATTATTTACTTTAATTACTATAGTAACATATTTTTTTAATTTATGTTGATCCAATTATCCTAAAAATAATTTTCTGTCAGTACCTAGTTTAAAAATTTTTTTGATGACTTGAAAAATTGGTGGATTTTCATTGATTTTTTATTTTCCTAGTAATTATTACTTTAAACATTATGAATGTTCCAAATTTCAAAGCAAAATCAGTGAGTGCCAAAAATTATAATTTTTGGACACTGGTATTTTGGAAACTATTCCACCTAAACGTATGAAATTTGGAATTTAATAAAAAAAAAATTTAAAAACCAAATAAAAACTTGTAATGGGGTGAACTCAAAAGCATTGTCACTAAAAGGTATATAAAATAAAAGCTGTTTTAAAAAACCGACTACAAAAAGTAAAAAATAATTAATAGCACGAATTTGGAAGTCAGGCGGGGAGTAGTATAAAAAAAAATATAAATCTTGAAGAATTCATGAATTTTTCAAGCACATCTAATCTCAATTTTACATACGACGCCCCGTCTGACTTCAAAATTCGTGCTATTAATTATTTTTTACTTTTTGAAGTCGGTTTTTTAAAACAGCTTTTTTTAAAAAGAACTAAAATTATAAATTTAACTAAAATACATAGATATAGATATTCTCTATTATTTTCCAATATTACCAACTTCGTATCCTAATGTAAATTTTAAGTTCATTTAATATCGTTTTAAATTTAATGATAATATTTACATTTCATTAATGCATAATTGAATAGATATAGCAAACTAAAACAGTTCTTGTTCGTATATTGCTTACAATTTAGTAGTTCTAATAAAATCTTACCTTATTATTATAAACATCTAAGTAATTAGGTGCCGAAAATATTGTTATTAGAGATGGAAATCCTGTTGTTTGACTTTTTCTGTACATACGATATCTAGCGGCAAAATAGAAAAAAAGAGCATATAATAACAGAAATTATAATGTTTGATTTTAACACGTTGACGGCCATGAACGCCGTACGACGTCAACTGAAATCACGGGATTACACGACCGACGTCAACAATGCCATATAAACGTTACACCAATAAAGTACATAAATAAACAAACGTATCATAAATAAAAAATGGTGTGCTTTAATAGCTATTTATGCAACAAGTACATAATGAAAATCTTTATGAACGAGCCGTGTTTATGGCTGAGCGAGCTTGCGAGTTCATAAAGTCAAATTATGTACAAATTGCATACAAAGCTTTATGTACGACTGTTAAGGGAGGAGTTCACGCCAGAAACGACTAATAAACTAATTTTTGTCGAATCTTGTTTTTTGTTTTTGTTTTGTTCTGTGCTTCTTTACAAACACGGTGATATATAAAACATAACCAAAAAAAATTTTTTTTTCAAGTAGAAAAATATTTATTTGTGAGCCGCTGCACAGCCAAGTTGCTGCTCCTTTGCAAACAACGTTCGCCCCCCCCCCCCTCGCGATTTGATCAGTAATATAACTACTTGAAGATGAAGAATCTTCGGGATAAAGAAAAGAAAAAGGAACAAGAGGGGACAATGTATGGGGCTGGAGAGTTTTAATAAACAATGAGTAAACCGCTTCTTTTGTTATTATTTTTGTTTTTTACTGTTTCCCGAAAGTTGTGTTTTTCCCGACAAGGAAAATCATATCTCAAGTACTAGAAAAGATAAAGACTTAATTTTTTTTTTATTTTGTTCATAAACATATTGCGCATAACGTAGAGTATGCTTTTTCCATTTGAACAATTGTAACTATTTTTAAACATTTTTTTTAATAAAAAAGTGGGTTTTATAATTTTTAGAAGTTTGGACTTACAATTTTATGGTTAATTTTTAAAATTATCTGAAACCCATACTCAGCTTTATGGACAGGTCTTTTAGGAATAAAATAATGAAAAAATATTTAAAAAATATTCATTACTTTTTGAGATATGGCGTTCCTTGTAAACGCTTAAAAACTTGTGAAAAAGGGCCCCCTCAGCTCAAAAGGAAGAGTAATGAATGTTTCAAAAACAAAATTTTCTATTTAAAACCCTCCTTAATTTGAAAAAAAATTTCAACAAGCAAAATAATCATAAATAAAAAAGTTGCTTTTTTATATGAACTCCCTCCTTAAAATTCCTAGTTATCGATAAAAACCGAATTTATAAATCTCACGTCTATACTTTAAATAAAAAATGTATTTTATTATATATAGTTGGCATAGACAAATTTATTGTGTTTAAAGTCTGCTTTGGTTATTATCTGTCATCTAAAGCTAATAAAATATTGGAGCATTTTTAAAAAATTTTTTCAACAAAACTTATTAATATGTATTTAAAAAAGAAAGGAGAAAAAGCTGCCTGGAATAAATATTAATAATAGTTCAGATTGTGTAATTAATACTAATTATGCCAACATTTGTAAATATGGTATACAAATAAAGTTAGTGTGTTTTCTGTTTATTGAAAAATTGAAATTAAAATTTATCAAGTAGACTATTCCTTATAGCACTAGTGCTTTCTGCTTTTCATTATGCAACTAGTGCCAAAAAGTAGTACTTTTTATATCTCTTAACAATGTAATAAAATAGGCTATTATGATTCAGTCGTACATAAAATATATTTCGTATTGTGCAGCATCACTGTGGTATCTACTGTGCCTAAACAAAGAGCGAGCTACATTTGTTTATGTACCTTATAACAATAGAGCGTTCGCCAGTGAAAAACGTTCCGTAACGATACGTAACAAAACTTGCATCGTTACAAACCAAAGGACTCTAATTTAAAAAAATTAGTTCAAGTTAAATATTTTACATTTCAAAATTATAGAATAAAAATAAATAGTCAATAAGTAGCTCTGTAACGTAACGTTACATAATACTTTTTTCTGGCGAATGTAACCGCTAATTGGTTAAAATAACATATCAATGGCCCGTTTCGTTATAATTCCTCATGGTCGTCAACGTGTTAATATAAAGCTTATAATTATTTTAAGTGTGTCAGGAATGTCATTAATTATTATATTTATATAATATATAATTATATGTAGACGTAAATACATATGTATATGATTAAAAATTATATGGTTGTGTAATATATAATTAATGTTATTTTATTATATAAAATGATTATTAACTGAGATTTGACTTTTCTTAATAAACCATATTTTATTTTTTTATCCTTATCACAAACGGCAAGCTTGTTATCAAATGGGGCCAATAAAATGACGTAAAGGAGTTGCACGCATAAGGATTGACTTCGGCCTATTTCCCGATCACTGAAATATTATAATTCAAGAAAATTTTTTTTTAACAAGGTTATGTTTTTAGGTTGGGGTAAGTATGAGTAGTTGAAAACTGCGGCTAATCGAGTATCATTCAACTATAAAAAATTAATTGGACTATATAAAAGATTGGTAACGTTGCTAGGTAATGAATTACTGACAATAAACAGATTCAAACAATTAGATATCGACAAACAATTACATTTCCAAGTTTATTTAAATTATCCAGAGTATACCTGATGTCATTTTACTCCACACAATTTAAATAGCATTATTTTTTTTTTTTAAATTTTTATATAGATATAGTTTTTGGATGGGGTACAGATTACTGTAAGTGAGTACACACAGATAAATAGCTAATGTTCGTTGTTGTTTTTGTGTATAGCTAGCGAACTATAAAATATCCATGATTCAATATTTTCCCGTATAGTTCATAGGTCAAAATCAGCTCTTATGCGACCAGCTCTTTTAATACTGCCCCACAAATTCTATTCGATTTACAGTATTTCTGAGAGCTTTTTTGCATATTGCATTAAAAGCCATCAAAAAGCATAAATATGATTTCATTATTATTAATTACAAATACCTAACACTTACCCGGCATCTTGTGCTTCATGTGCTCGTATTATTGATAGTAGATTATTATTTTGGAGGAAGTCACAGCAGGCTGCATAACTGAAAATATTAATAGTAGAAAATTAGTAGTGGATACAAAGAAGGTGTTTATAGAAAGGTGTTATAGAATTGTACCAGGGTTGTTGCAGATGTCCGCAACCGCATCCGCATATACGGAACACTCGCATTCGCATCCGCATTACTTTAATGCGGATATAACGCGGATGTTGCAACATGAATCGACTTTCGACGAAAAATGTCAAAAAAAACAGAACACACAAGAGAGGGTACGGTACATTTAAAAAAAATTTTTCGGTTTCCTTTTTGGTCAACGATTACAACTTTTTAAAATTTCGTATCTGCAGATGTCGCTCTAAAAAAATCCGCATCTGCAGATGTCTTTAAATATCATATTCGTAACAACCCTGGTTTGTACGTCTATTTTCCACTGATTGAGCAAAAAAAAAAAAAAAAACAAAATATTAAAAATCCGGGAAACACTCTTTTTGACCTAGTTTCCTAGATTATCATTTAATAGAAACAAAATGTAGGTTATTGTCGGTCAATGACCATATGATACTATATTTTAATTTTCGTGGTCATATCAATAAATTATTAAATAATTTGAACTATGAGAATGAAAAACGAATTTATTTTGAAGCTACGTTATTATTTACTCAAAAAAAAAAATTTGTATCAAATTTTTAATATGTTAATTAATATTGGTTGAAATATTGAAAGGAATTTAAAATTTTTTCACTGTTGCTATATTGATAAAATACATCAATCTAATTCAATAAATAAAGGTTGACGTTTATATCATTGGGCGTAAATGTATCTTTTCAATAACGTTTTGCTCAATTTACTCGAAAAATCAGCTACGCATTTGATTTCATTATGAATAAAGTTGATTTAAAAAGAATATATTAGCGAAAAAAAAAACAACATATTTACCTGTAAAAATATGAACAACCTCTTACGGAATTGTGCGAAAAATGTTCGGCATTTTTCTCGTTACCAAAATCTTCGAGCGGATCCGACCACAATAAATCACACATAGGTCCGAACGCTGGCGGCTCCTTAAACCTATCCAGCTGCGCACCAACAGAGAAGCAAGTGTACACCCCTTAGCTGCATATCATATTTATATACACACACCACACAAACTTAGCCTAAGTATAGCAGCTACATTCATACAATGGCAAGCCTGGCAATATGAACCCATTTTCATTCAATTATAAAAAAAAGTAAGATTAAAGAAATTCTGAACGTTTGAATAGCGCAGAGGTTTAAGCTTTTTTCAAAAAGTTCTTTTCAGAAGAGTTTGGGTCGTCATTTCCCTACTTAAGTTTCGTGTCTACCACGAAAACACATCAGGCGTAATCTATATTTGAAAATATAAAACAAAATTATGAATAAAGAGATGTCAAGAATATAAAAGTAACCAAAGCAGTGCAGTATAAGCTCTCAGTAATGTCGTATTCTGACGTCTCAGCAGGAGTCCTACCCCCTCTGCTTTACAATCACGCTCTGAGTGAGGTTTAGATTCGCACTCAGTTGGATAATGCCACTTTTACTAATGTCAGATCCAAAAAAACCTAAACATTTCGTTTATAAATCAAATCCTATACAGTCGTCACTCAAGCCATTAACGTTTTAAGTTATTACCATTGTTCGTAATTTGACTCAACTTATAGACAAACTATACGTATGTAAGCATTGTTATAGTACCACACAGCTAGGGTTGCCAACTCTACCAATGAATATTTCGGGATTTAATGGGAAAAAAATCGGGACGGGACAAGTAAAATCGGGACTGTTAAAAAAAAGTTTTTAATCATAAATAAACAAAAGGTAAAAATTTCTACTACAAATTTAAACACTGTACAGAACTATTTATTAGGTACATACAATACATATTCCGTTTTTTTTTTTTTTTTTTTTTTTTTTTTTTAAATTATATTTATACTTTCAGATTTGGCGCATTTCAAAAAATTTTTATTTTTAATTACGTAATCGTAAAATTTTTACAAAATTGTGAACTGAATTTTCTAAATTTTTAGATTTTAATTTTTTTTTTAGTTTTTGCTTATCAACTAAATTATTTCTGGAGAAAAACATTTTTCATAAAGTTGACCGTCTTTGGCATTGATTATTCTTGGGCTACTCGAACGCCGCTTACGTATTTCGTGTACGTCAAATAATTTCTCCCATTTTTGGAGCAATTTTACTGTTGGAGAAATTTTAATGACAATCTGGCAACATTGTAAGCGGTATATAAGTTATAAATCAGTAGACAGAGTACACTTTATCAGTAAGTACAGCAAGTATACTTACTTCCTTGGCCGTCACGACATGCAAGCGCGATAATCTGGAAACAACAATAGCGAGACTGGCGGGATTAAAAATGTAAAAATTTGTAGATGTTAAAAATCGGGACAATTAGCGTCCCGCCACTACTGTCGTTGGCACGCGGGACACACAAAAATCTAAAATCGGGACATCCCGATTAAATCGGGACAGTTGGCAACCCTACACACAGCACGTATGACCTTAAGTACATACAGAAGTCGAGGGAAATTAGGAGCAGTGGTAATAACTTAAGATGTTAATAACTTGAGTGACGACTGTAGGTACTAAACAAAAAAAAATTGAACAATTTTTTTTCATTTTAATCACTGGTATTATTCAGAAGGTATGAAACAAAATGTAACGACAAACAACGTGGGATTAGAGTGGGGGTACAGCTTTCACTCCCCTACTGGACTTCCTTTGACATTACTGAAAGCTTTTAGTTACAATAAAGTTTGCACAACACAAAGAAGATTACCACAAAATTACTTTTGAATAATTGTTGTTTATAACACTAATTATGTTTTAAATGAAAAGTGAAGCACCATATTGAATAGACAAATAAAAGAAACACAGACAATTTTACAGATAATAGTTCGCTCTTGTTATAATTTTATTGTTACTTTTTATAAAGTTTAGTATCATATCGTGTACTTTGAAGTGTTATAGTAAAAGGGGTCGGTCCTTTGAGTACGATGTTCTTTTTAACAAGAAAAGGACACTAATAGGTTACGATGTACATACAAAGTAATGTATGTAATACCTACATATGTACATATATTGTGTATGTACACATACATGTATGTAAGTATATATAAAGGTGGGAGCTCTGTGTACAAAGAAGAATCAATATTACTAAATAAAAGTTGATTATATTTGAATGATTAAATAAAGTGTAGAGAACTAAAATACCCCTGTCGCAGCATCCTGCATAACATAGCGAATTTCCGTTTATAAAAATCCGTTTTTCTGTGATTTTTCAGCCTTTTAAGTGATTTTTCCTCCTCTTTCTAATGGTGTAAATAAATGTCGCAAAAATTTTTTGACTTGAGAAAATTTTGGCAAAAGACTAATTTTTTTCACGAAAAATGACCAAAAAAAACCATGTTCCAGGTATCCGACATGGCTGGCTAATAAACTCGTCCAACGGTGTGGGACTAAATATAAATATATATAATTTTAGTGAATATTATTTTCGGTTTCTAGAGACCTCAAAATAAATTTCTATTATAGTCCCGAAAGATTTCTTTCGGAGCTCTAAAAAATAGGACTTTCTTAGGAACCCTAAAAAGAAGGCATATTATACATACAAACATAATATATACATATGAATGTGACTATACAAGCCATTATACGACAAGCTATATTATCGTGTTATGTACATATGTAGTATTATCCATAATATGTGGTAGTATAAGTACCTACTTTCATATACATAATTATATATACCCCTGTCGCAGCATCCTGCATAACACAGCGAATGCCCGTTTATAAAAATTATTTTTTCTCGGAAACTAGTTGACATAGAATAATAGCTGAAAGACCTTTTTTATGTAATTTTTTCTCCTCGTTTAAACGGTGTAAAAAAATGTCGCAAAAATTTTTGAATAAGTGGAAATTTTGGCAAAAAACTAATTTTTTGCAAGAACAAACACCATGTTCCTGGCATCCGAAGTGTCTGGCTAACGAACTTCTCCAACGGTTTGGGACTTCCAACATTTTCACCAAATTTCGTACACTTAGGACATTTCGTTCGAGAGTTATCGTGCGGACACACACACACATATATATATATATATATATATATATATATATATATATATATATATATATATATATATATATATATATATATATATAGGTATATATAAATTTTTAGCGAATTTCGAAAACTCGAAATTCAGCTATTACAGTAGGTGTCATGACGCAATCTGAGTCCGGGACTATGGCAGAAATCTGTTTTGAGGTCCCTAGAATACGAAAATGATATTCACTAAAATTTATATATATATATATATATATATATATATATATATATATATATATATATATATATATATATTTATGTGTTCCCACGATAACTCTCGAACGAAACGTCTAACGCTTATGAAATTTTGTGTGCGGACTGGATTCTGAATTGGCTTGGCTAAGTTCGTTAGCCAGACACGTCGGATGCCCAGAAGTAGGTTTTCTGGCCATTTTTTATCATTCGATCCTATCATAAGGCAGTTCGATTTTTACATCGTTGAAAAGGAAAAAAAAAATTATGAAGAAAATATTCTTATAATTTTCTTTCTATTTTAAGTATTTTTCGAGAAAATGTAAATTTTCACTTTTATTTTTTCTTTGTTAGTCTAATAAGTAATTTATATTTATATCTCAGTTCTTTATAAAGTATAAAAATATTTCACTTTTTTATTAGCGAATTTCCAAAACTGGAAATTCAGCTTTTACGCCAGGTGTCATGGTGCGACCTAAGCCCGAGACCATATCAGAAATATGTTTTGAGGTCCCTAGAATACGAAAATGATATTCACTAAAATTTATATATATATATATATATATATATATATATATATATATATATATATATATATATATATATGTATCCGCGCGATAACTCTCGAACGAAGCGTTTAATGCTTATGAAATTTTGTGTGCGAATTCGATTTTCCAAATCGTTGGATGAGTTCGTTAGCCAGACACGTCGGATGCCCAGAAGTAGGTTTTCCGGGCGTTTTTTGTCAACAAAATGAGTTTTTTGCCAGAATTAAGCAATTTTTCAAATTTTTTTTTACACTAAGCCATTGTAAAAGGTAAAACGCATAAAAAATGTTTTTATACCGTTGCTCTAAATTACTTACTTTTCGAGAAAAACTAGGAAATATGTCGTTCTCCATTTCACTCGCACTCGCATTCTTTTTTTTTCTGTCTCATTTTTTGCGAGCTAAATTCGAAAAAAGCCGCTTTATAAGTAGCGTGTCATGATTTTTTTAATCCAATTTAACGATTCGGCTATATTCTATTTCTCTGTCAGTTAAATGTTTTTATAATGTATCTCTGTTCCATTTTTTTTTACAAAAAAAATCCCGACGATATCTGTTATGTGATATGATCAGAATTTAGATTATATTTACACCTTCCTAAAATTAATAAGAGTTTGCTTCAATCGTATAAAAATTACGTTAAATCATATTCAAACAATAATATTTTTACGTAATTTTTTATCCAATTGACAATACAGTTATGATTAGAATTGTATAATCAGAGCATTCTAATATTAAATAATTTTGCACATTCAATTTTTTTTTTTAACAAAGAAAAATTTTTTTAAATTTTGACACATTCTTTTATGAAATTTCGATTAAGAAATATTAAAAAATTTTAAAGTGAATCATTTAAAAAGAGTTAAAAATAAATTAAAAAGGAAACATTTCTCTATTTTAACATATTTGTAAAGAAAATTTTACAGTTTACTTACAGTTTTTTGAAAAAATGTAATAACATTTTTACATACAATAAAGATTATATTTGAACGGTAGGAAATCCACAAATTTTTTTTTATTTCTTTAATTAATTATTAAATTTGGTTTTAGAAGAAAATCTTCGTCTAATTCGCTCCAAGCCGAAAGTATAGCCACTAATAAGGACATTCCACTGTTAAAATAAATGGAAAATATATTGAAATTTATTTAATGAAAGCCATTCATACACATTTTTAAAATATCCTTTTGAATTATATAACAAATAAAATCTGTGTAAAAAAATCTAATTGACGTGTTTTTTCTCAATTTGCTAATATTAAGTAAGGCTCGTTAATTAGGGAGTGATTGTGTTAAAATTTTAATATAAAATATGGTAATTTTAACCCTCTTTAAAAGAACATTTCGATTTTAACAATAAAAAAATTTTAAAAAGTGTTTTCGTTTTTCCCGGATTACCAAAAACTGTTCATAGGCATATCTGTGACTAAAGTTGCCTCCCTTTCTTAAGAAAATAAAGTATTTTTAAAATTTTGTGCAAAAGAATAAAACACAATTAACGAAAAAAAAGTACGCGTTTCCATATTTTTAAGATTTTGTAGTACAAGAAAATCCTTATAAATTCATCATATCTGTTATTGCATTTACTAGCTTTTACGCAATTTAATAAACAAAAGTCTGAAAATGGACGTAGAATCTCACTGTTATTAATTATTATGTCTTAGTCTTTTGAAAAATTATTTTTTGAACTAAAATAAGAATAGGAGGAATATAAACTTAGGGGTAAACGACAGGAGTATATAAACTTTATTTTAGATTCTACGTTTATTTTTACAGAAAATCATCAAGTACCTATTATTTCTTTTTTGAATGTATAAATACAAAAAGTTCGAAATTATTTTATATTAGAATTTCAATTTTGGTCGACCCTACGGGTTGTCCCCATTTACTCTTTTCTCGTCTCTTTTGACCCCAATTTTTCATAGAGAAGAAATTATACGATTTTTGTTAATTTTTCAAAAACCACCGATATTTTTAAATTTTTTTGGATACTGCTGATAAAGTGACCATCTTCGCGTAAATTTTTAATATATTAAAGATTAGGTACTCATAAAATAAATACAAAAAAATACGGTGTGAAGTCGGAATGCGTACCTATTCATCCTTGTCTACGGTAGCACATTTTTTATTGACATAAATATTAGAAACGCAGGAAAAGAGACCAGGAATCAACATAGAAGTGGATTATGGTACGATATATTTTCTGAAAAAAGTGCTTAGGACCAAAGTTATAGAGTTCAAAGTGATGCACTTGGTGATCTTGAAGCACTTGACTCTCGTGATGCACTTGACTTTGAAGTTGACCTTGAGGTCAATTTCCAAAGTCATTTGAAAATCATTTAATATTTTTCAAAAGGAGTAGTTTACTTTTCATCCCTAAATGGTTCAAAGTATATTCGAACGAATTTCACATGCAAGATAGAAAATAAGTGATCAAGAAGTAATTTTGAAAAATACTTGCTCAATCGCAATCGGAAAAATAATAGTTAATCATATGTTGAATTTAATTCCTAATATGATAACTATAGAGTAGCAATAAAAATTTTAAAAAATTTTGAAAATTTCTAATATAACATAAAGTTAATGTTTAACTTACAATTGGAGTGATATTAAATCTTTTCTTAACTTTACTTCTAAAATTACTTACAAAAATGTTTTCTTCTAATTTTTTCTATAAATTTGCGCCTATTTTTTCATTTCGTCAGGTTTTTATTTTTTTTATTTTAGAAAAATCACGCAACAAATCAATTTTGAAGATAGATTGAGTCAATACATGAAATTACTGCTTATAGGTACAGGATATGGTCAAAGTTCGGCAATGGCTAATCATTTTCAACTGACCTTGAAAATCGATTTCAGGGTCACTATCAAGTGCATCGCTTTAAATTCTACAAATTTGGTACTCAGCCCTTTTTTCAGAAAATATGTCGTTTCAAAAATATTTAGCTATAACTGTTTTCATCTACAGAGGTTGAATGGTGTTTTCTACCCCTAAAAAGCGTATTTAGCCGAAATAAAAAAACACGTATTTAATATTTTGCGCTGTTTAATAAGTATGTTAAGTTTCATTCAAATTGGCAAGTATTAGTTGGGTAGTGTTATTTGTCAGAATGTTTTGCCGATCTAGTTTTTTCAATATTTCTTTGCTCGTTTTCAGAATTTGTATTTTAATTTCTACGGACAAATAACTCATTCTTTTCTTCGATTATAGTAACTTTTATTTGCTGATGTTGACCATTAATTGATCGAAACATATCAAATATTTTTCAATGATTTTTTTAGCGAATGTCGAAAATTTTGAAAATTTTTTCACCGTTAGTAAGTTAAAGTATTTGAATTCATTAAGTAATTAAATGATGTCCACAAGAACCTTACGAACTACCATAAGTTATATGAGATCCCTAGGACCCGTTTTTTACTGTTAGGATAAACTTTTTACTAAAATTATTTTAGATGAATAAAGGTTATGTTGTATGATTTCCGCCAGGGTTTACTGTTCCCATTATTGTAAAAAATAAACTAACCGACCGATTTTGAAAATTTTTTCACTGTTAGAGAACTAAATTATTTTAGATGGATACAACTATGCTGCACAAAGTCCGTTCGGGTTCTTGGGTTCCAAAAATATCAAAACTAATTACCCAGCCGATTTTAAAAAATCTTTTACTCTTAGAAAGCTAAACTATTTTAAATAGGTACAGTTCTTAGATGAGATCCGCCAGTCCCCAAAATTTGGAAATTCGCTATGTTATGCAGATGCTGCGACAGGGGTATTAAAGAATTTTGTGAGAACAAGTGAAAACTATTTACATATATGTGTTATAACACACATACATGTATAGAGTTTTGTTTCTCATTTATTGCATTATAATTAGCATGGTTCTATCTCATGTTAAAAAATGTAAATTAAACAGATTTTCTAAGCTAATGTAATGAAGAATTTTTTTTTTTTTTATTGAATTTTTAAGTAAACAAGAAATTGAAGATTATGTTATGATATAAATATTATTAAATATATGAAACAAAACAAAATATGTACAATGTACATATGTATGTACGGAAAAATATTTTGAATCGATTTTGAAAATTTTTTCACTAATAATTAATAATGTTAAAAAATTAAACCATTTCAAATGGATTTAAGGTATTTTATGTGAGGTCAAGGTTTTTGGGACCTAAAAAGGCCAGAAATTAATTAACCAATCGATTTTAAAAATTTTTTCACAGTAAGTAAGTTAAAGTATTTGAATTAATTAATTAAATGATGTCCGCAAGAAGCTTACGGACTGCCATAAGTTATATGAGATCCTTAGAACCCTTTTCTTACTGTTAGAGTATTAGACTTGTATGAGTTTCGCCAGGATTTACTGATCCCATAATTGTAAAAAATAAACTAAACGACCAATTTTAAAAATTTCTTCACTGTTACAGAGCTAAACTATTTTAGATAGATTTAGAATACATTATGTAAGGTCTGCCAGGGTCCACAGGACCCAAAAGTGTCAAAAATAAACTAACTGACCGATTTTGAAAATTTTTTCACTGTTACAGAGCTAAACTGTTTTAGATAAATATAGATTCCGTTATGTAAGGTCTGCCAGGGTCCATAGGATCCAGAAGTGTCAAAAATAAACTAACTGACCGATTTTGAAAATTTTTTCACTGTTACAGAGCTAAACTATTTTAGATAAATATAGATTACGTTATGTAAGGTCTGCCAGGGTCCATGGGATCCAAAAGTGTCAAAAATAAACTAACCGACCGATTTTGAAAATTTTTTCACTGTTGGGGAACTAAGCTATTTTAAATAGACATACATTACGTTATTTAGGGTCCGCCAGGGTCCATGGGACCCAAAAGTGGTAAAAATAAACTAACCGACCGATTTTGAAAATTTTTTCACTGTTACAGAGCTAAACTATTTTAGATAAATATAGATTACGTTATGTAAAGTCTGCCAGGGTCCATCGGATCCAAAAGTGTCAAAAATAAACTAACCGACCGATTTTGAAAATTTTTTCACTGTTGGGGAGCTAAGCCATTTTAGATACATATAGATTACGTTATGTAAGGTCTGAAGTGTCAGTAGGACCTAAAAGTGTCAAAAATAAAATAACTGACCGATTTTGAAACTTTTTTACTATTACCGAGGTAAACTATTTTAGATAGGTACAGGTTGTGTTATCTGAGATCCACAACTGTCCTGCGGATGCAAATGCGGCGTAGAATGGTACACAACGGGTTTTGAATATATATGTATATATATATATATATATATATATATATATATATATATATATATATATATATATATATATATATATATATATTACATAAAGTCCGCCTAGAATATACGGTCGAGCTGATTTTTTAATGAGGTCCACCGGGATCTTGCAGATCCGAAAACGCCAGTAATAAGCTATCGAACAAAAATTTCTCACTGCTAGAGAACTAAATTATTTTAGATGGATACAACTATGCTGCACAAAATTCGTTCGGGTTCTTGGGTCCCCAAAAATACCAAAACTAATTACCCAACCGATTTTAAAAATTATTTTACTCTTAGAAAGCTAAACTATTTTAAATAGGTACAGGTCTTAGATGAGATCCGCCAGTGCCCAAGATTTGGAAATTCGCTATGTTATGCAGATGCTGCGACAGGGGTATTGTGAATATTATTTTCGGTTTCTAGGGACCTCAAAACAAATTTCTGCCATGGTCCCGGGTTCAAGTCGCGTCATAACAGTGGCTGTAATAGCTGAATTCCATTCTGGAAAACTAAAAATATTATAAAACATTTACTGTCCTTAGTCCTTCGAATTTTCTTCTAAAACCTCTTAACGTAGTTGCTCCCTGACAGTCAGGTACAAAAGTATATCTCAGCGATAAAATTTCATTTTATCAAAAATTAAATAATGTACTAATGTTCTTCAGTTATTATCACTGTTATTATATTTGTATACCACTTGTTTGTTTGAATTTCCGCGCGCTTATGTTGTAACAATATAAAAGCGTTGTAAAATGATGTTTATAAATTATATTTAAAAATGGCGTAGTGAATAATTTTTATTTCTTATTAAATATGGTTTGTAACTTTCTATTTTATAACATTAAATTTTTATCAAATTCCTTTAACACGAGAGTCCTTCCATAAGAGTCCGTGTTAAAATTATACAGAAGTTTCGTTAAAATCCTTTGAAAAATCGTTCTACGCACCAACTACCTTAAGGATTAGTAAAATAATTGATTAAATTAACATTTTTAGTCAATTAAACACTGAAGTATTTACTGGCTGCTTCTTGACACATTGCCGGTCATAATTCTAGAATGATCAAACGATTATTTTCCATTTTATCATTTTGTTTTAAATGAAATTGTGCTTTTTCACAAAATTATTATAGTTTAGTGAACAGAAAGAAAATACATAAAATTATTGGTTTGTATACATACATACATACATATAGGGCGGCGGGTACATATTTTGCTATTTCATTTTGTAATGTTCAGCAGTTCAACATCTGCCATCCGTATCCAAAAGGACATATAAATTAACTAATGTAATAATGAAACTACGTTAATGGATTATCTGTCTGTATTTGTACTATGATAGCGAGTAACGGAACGTTAACTTTGTATTATGTAAGTTTATAATATAGCCCCATATATTGTATATACGGAGTATTTGCGGCTACTACATATATTTTAATATAGGAATAATTATCGTGGTTATCAAACTTTTTGGTCCGCGACCCCCCTTTGTACTTAAAAATGTCAAAGGATCCCCGAAGTATGTAAAAATAGGTAAGAAAAAAAAAGTAAAAAATGGGTATGTAATCTGTAATCAACTGTATCTGCGACCGCTTAAACAATTTCAGTAACCCCCACTTTGAGAATCACTGGTATATTTTAATATGGGGAAAAAGTGTTCCGCTGTAGACTTTCTTGTAGATTTTAAAAAGATATGGGATTCCTTTTTACCATTGTTTCCTTACAGTGAAAATAGAAGTTAAATTGATCATTTTTCCATCATTGGATATATAAATATTATAGTGATTTTCTTACAAAATTTTACATTTTTATTAAAAGTTAAAAATGACCTATATTCAGCTGGTAAAGTTTAGCTTTTTAGCAGTTAAAGAATTTTCGAAATTGATTTAGCAGTGTTTTGAGTTTGTTCATTATTTATAACTAAAACAAGTAAATTTACATACTCTCATTAAAAGTTTTCCCTTAGGTCACTTAGTTTTTCCTATATTTTTAGTATATTATATGTTATCTGCCTGTTAGGGCCTGTGAGAAAAATAACGGATCCCGGAAGCAAAAAACCTTTATCCAAAAATACAGCAGACCGGCAAAAAAAAATCAGTTTGTACCTTTGCCCGGGCCCTCGGGTTGCAGCCCCGTTCGCCTCCTTTCTCGCTGATCCTGCTACTAGTAATAAAACGAACACCTATCGTTAAAAATTTGGTCGCAAAGGATAAAAAAGGTATTTTTTTGTAAAATTTCAAGTCCAAATAGTTACGTCATGGGGGAGTGCTGAGAAAAAAGTTTGTTCTATGCCTTTTTACGTAATTCAAGACCACTTTTTCAAATTTTTCAAATTTTATTTTTATTATTATACAATCTAGTGCGTCCATTTGAAGACTGGAGGCATTATTTAACTGTCTATTTCAAAATTAGGGTAAGTGCGGAAGAGATGCCCCAGTAACCATAGTTCGTTCGTTGATTGATAAATAGCGCTATTAATGGATTATATGTTTAAAATAAGTTACTTATATAAGCTGTATATGGTAACATTTATGATTAGGCCATCAGTTTAGTAATTATCGAACTTTTTATAATTGAAAAGTAAGTTTTTTTACTTAATATTTTATCAAGGATTTAATTCATTAGAATTTAAGAACGTATATTTTATTGTTTTAATGAAAATGAGTTTTGTTATTAATTTAGGTATATTTTAAAAATACTGTATAAAATTTTAGGTTAGAATTCCGCATTATGCGAGCTATAGCAACATACGGCATCTATCCCAACAAAAAGGAGAGATGCCGCATTTAAAGTTGGTATAGATACCGCATCATATTACATGTTAAAAACATAGACTTATATATACCCACAGACCAGTGAACATATTATATTTTATATTATAGAGACATATAATATAAATGTATAATTGAAGCAATCAGTTACGACTAAGTTCCGACATCAATAGTATTCTGTTATGTAGTAATTGATTCGTATCCGTAGTTACACTTTCAAATAATTATTGTCAAAATATAATATTGATAATAAAATTTTACTTTTTGGAGAAGAAACTGCAAAATTTTGAAAGAAGAAAAGTGGTATTCGCTTTATTTTCAAAATACGTACGTATACAAATTATGTCCTGCAATAATTATAGTCGCATTTGCTCAAAAATTGACATTATATTATTTCATTAAATTTCACCCGTCTCACCCTTGTTACCTGCTTCAAGAAAAATACCTAGAAACTGGCTTTACGCTTTGTCTAGTAGTATAATCAGTATAATATAATAGTGTTCATTAGTCTGTGTATATATACCCTAATTATGCAATTTTTTTTTTGGACTGTAAATTATGCCACGTCAACATAAAAGATCCATTAATGGATCAGGAAGAGTCATCATATTAGTAAAGATAACGAAAATAATGATGATTGCCTGTGTATTGAATGTTTTGAAAGGCACTCACAAACAAAAAAAAAGTTGACTGGTTAAGATGTATAAAGTGCCAAAAATGGTTACATATGGCATGCATCATGTATGGAGATGTGTGTAAAATGCAAAATTTTCAATATGAACTCTGCGGCGTCTCACTTTCTTTGATGCGGCATCTGTCCCATAGGTGTGGGAGAGACGCTGCTTTGCAGGCTCTACAAAAATGTTAATTATGAATTCTTTATGACTCAAAATTTAAAATTATTTATAAATAATTTTAAAGAACAATGTTTACATTTATTGTGTACCAAATTTCAAATCAATTAAATGCATATACTTTAAGAATTATCAAGTGTTTTCAAAATGTGCGGCATCTCTCCCGCATTCACCTTACACACGGGGAAATGCTACAATTTCATAAAAATTGTAAAAAGTTACAAATTACAGTTAAAAATTTCATAAAAATATTGGTGAAAAGTTGACGCTGACAATGAAATTTGGTTTGAGCTAGTGTATGTTAAAATCTATAATAATATATTCTTGGTAGCTTAAATTACCCTATAAATGTATTGTAATGTATTATGATGTTTTTGTGAGTGTCAACAATGTTCCGGTGTCAATATCGATCCCACCCACCAACTCACCACATTCCGTATAGCATTTATACATATTCAATTTTTTTTTTTATTTGTTATTTATGTGTATTACGGATTATTACTCTTTTTTTACGTACAGATATTATGTTTATTCAATTGTCAAGAGACACATCAATTATTATGCTCTTTCTATTCAAACTAACGTAATAACTAAATTAAAAATGAGATTTTGTATAGAGCTTTAAGCAATTTTGATAAACCGATAAATTATTAAATCGAAAATAGGTATTAAAGTATTTTAATTAGTTCTTAATAGGTATTCTTTTGTGAATAAAAGTGTTTAAATATATGTTTTTAACTCGTGGTAAAGGGTTAAATACCTTTCTCCCCTTAAAATAAAGACAATTTCGGGAATTTTTTTAACAAGGAATAAACTGATTAATACTTTTGAAGTTTAGCACCTTATTTACTATGTATGATCTTAAAGTGTGACAAAGTATTTTTTTTGTTTCAATGGGATTACAAAATTGTCATTTAATATTTTGTCCTATCTTTAATAGTTTAGCTTAAAAATGTCAAAAAAACAAAATTTCAAACAATTTAAATTTTAAGGCTCTGTAGAAAGTGAAGTATTGGTGACAGAAATTTGACTCAATGAAATTTTTTGTCCAAAATTTAATGATTAATAAGGTGCTTTGATTCATTTTATGGGAAAAAAATTTCTTTTCATAGTTTGCAGGAGTAAATAATATAAAAAATCGTTTTTCCTGTGTTATTTCAATGGGAAAACTTTTGGTTCGATGATGCACCTCTAAAAATTAGAATTTTGAGTTGCGCTTTGGTGAGGATGTTTGTTTAGACATATCCTATGATATTTTGAGCGGAGAGCGAGATAAAAACCATTTTTTTTTTGGCACACTCTAATATGACATAATAAAAATAATTATTTGAAATTGTGAAAATTAGCAAAATATTCTAGAATTTTTACAATAACATCTACAATAAAAGCGGAAAAATTAAAAAAAAATTACTACGGAAGCTTTCACAAAAAGGAAAAAAATGATATAAAAAATGGAATATTTAAGATCACACTGTTCGGTATATAAAACTTCAATTTAGAAACGAAAACGTTATAGAAATATTTTAAAATATTTTTTGTAAAAAAAAATGAGATTTTATAAGAAAACCGATTAAAACGACTGCTATAAAATTATAATGCCTATAAAAATAAATGAAAATGGGTATCTACTAATAAGAATGAATACACTTATAAACTCTCGGAGATACGTAATTACTGATTTGAAATAAAACTCATTCCATCTAAGGAGTGAAACCAACCTATAAATGAATTACCTTTAATGATATTCAACGAGGTTATACAACCCGACGAGCAACGTTTTGAATAAATAATCTGTAAAAGTCAGTGGGTAGAGAAAATGAAAGATAAATGAAAAGAGAAGAAACGGACGGAACTGTCATTATTTTTTTATGATATGTAGAATACGTATGGTAACAGAAGTTTCCATTTTTGTAACTACCAATCGAAATATATTGTCGTCCAAATCGTTAGCTAATTATTATTACCGAAATATTAAATCGATATTCTAAAATGAACTGCAATATACAGAAAATGTCCACTTTTTACACACTCTAAGAAGTGCAACAAAAATATTAAGTGAGAGGGGCGAGTCACTCATCGCGTATACACATACACTACTTTGTTCAGTACATGTGTGTGTGTGTGTGTTCAAATAACTTGCTCATCATAGACGGTTCGTATATCTTCAACTTAGTTATGCGTACATGTAATTTACTTAATACATATTGTTATAATTACAACAGGGTTTAGCCGGATTGTTGTCATTGCTATACACTGTCGAAGTATTTTATTGCAATTTATTCAGCTAATGTTCATTATTATTAAAACAATTTAAGATGTATTAATGTTATTATTATTCTTTTATTTAAATAAAGTTTATAAAACTTATTTTAAAATTATTGTTGAGTTAGATGTAATTTTATTTTAATACTTTCAGTCCCATGGCTTCGGCAGCCAAAACTAAATAAAACATCCCCAGAGGCCGACCGCGATCAATCATTAATTGATTAGTTGGTTACGTGTGCGATGTTGATCATCTTCATCATTCATCACACGGATGTGTTCCTACTCGGCAAATACATACCAACACACACTACTCTTTTGGTTTCTATGTATAAACAATTTTAAGGTAAACAAAAAATACCTAAAAAATATAATTTATATTTTTAAATAAAATTGATTTGAATGTCAGTGTATATGTAGTATGTACGTATCACGTACGTATGTTTACAGTTTTACACATACAAGTTGAACTGTGTTGAATTTATTCAGTGTTTGAATCATTTTATTTTATGTATTTGTTTATATAGTTTCTTTTTTTTTTTTTTAAATATTGCCGGCTTCCGGGGAAGTTTATTAAGAAACCGTTCGGGCCTCATAGTGTTAAAATAAAAATCTTATTTCAACTAAGTTGGGTTCAATTGAAGATGTCATATTGCCAGGTTTAGATAAATATTCATTAATTTAAAATAAAAAAAACGTAAATTATTATTAGAAAAAATACTGACCTTTCTGATATCGTCTAAGTTGTGTATTTCTGGTGATAATCCACCATGGACACAGAGGAACTGTTGATTCATTAGGGCGGCCAAGGGTAAACAATCGAACGCATCCATACACGCATCATACACACGCTCCGAGTATTTTATTTTACCTGAAACAAAGTAAAAATTTATTAATATTGATGTATTGATTGTTATAGATTTTTGCACAAATAATCAGTTAACACACCTTTGCTCTTTATATTTGGATTAAAATATTTTTAGGAAACTAATCCTTTAGAAAAACAAGAATATATTTCTATTTCATATTTATTCGGCAACATTTTCCAAAATAATTGGTAGGATGTTTCTCCCACATTCTCCCCGATTTAATATAAATTCTGTTTACTATTCAAGAAATAATATTGACCAACTTTTATACAACACAAAAGAAAAATCAGATCCTATGAAAAGTTGTACAGTTTAGATTGTTGCATAGTTTGCAATACTTTCTATATAGGTCAAACTGGTCGAATCTTCGAAAACAGATAATTCCAATTTTGGTGTACATTTATTAGAAATTGATCATTGAATTAAAACAGATCAAAAACCGAAAATACTATATATCTGACCAAAAGACCGTAAATTTAACATTTTGGATGTTCTGGAAATTAAGAGGTTAAACAAAGACTTAAAATATTAATTTTGAATTATCAAATTTAAATAAATCTTGGTTAAAATCCTTAACATAATGTTACAATAATATTTTACAATAAATTGTAAACAAAATTTTCATAATAATATTTACTTAATAAAATCTGTAATTCATTTGTTGTCAAGCAGTTAATCGTAGTATCTATTTTTTTGTAATTAATATACATTAATAATTAAAATAGAAGCCATTATCGAAAAAATACACACACAAAGAGGGGGGAACCAGGATAACTACCTGGCTTGATGTTTTTATTTTAATAATTAGTGCAGTAAATCACTAAAGAATAACAATAATTTCGTATTATCCTAAAATTTTATAAATAAATGAAATTGTTGAGACATAATTCTTCTGTTACTTACTAATTATTATAAAAATAAATCATTCATTGGGGGGGGAGGTTTTGTCATGTATTATTAGGTAGTGGGTTGAAATGTAATAGCGTATGATAAAGGGGGAGGGATAAAAAAATGCGTGAATGTTAAAAGGATTTAGTTTAACAAAAAAGCATCTTACTGATTGTGAGTTAGTGTTTTATTAAAAAAAAAAACATCAATTATAATTTTCATAGGCAGATAAACTTTAATCTATTTCAATAGAATAATTCTTTATCGATTAATAGATATTAACTACCGCCTTATATGCATATTATTTCCAATAACGACTGAAACAAAATAACAAATCCATAATAATTATTAAACAATTTTTAAAATAAAAAATGTTAAGCTGAACATACTTACACGAGAAATTTTTACAACATTATAATACATATTTAATTTTCGTAATTCCGTTTCATTTCACTTTCTTAAATTTTTATCCCGAACATTCACGAAAAAAATTTACATATAATGAAAAATTTATTTTTTATTTTACTGAATAAATACTTCTTAAAAACAAACTTTATGGTAAACTGCTTTCTTATTTACATATTTAATTTAAAACTGAAATGTTTTTTCGTACGTATGAAATAAGACGTGAAGTTTGCGTTACATTACGAATATCAAAATGTATACCAACTGAATTTTCGAATATTAGTTATTTCACTACTGCATTGAAAGTGAATGAATAAATGATACCAAAAGTATTAAAACGGAAGTACAAGGGCGGATCCAGTTTTCAAATTAGCAGGGGGTTACAGTTTTTTAAAAGCTTCGTAATGCTTTTTTTGACATTGGAAAAAAAAATTTATGACTTTTAAAATCAATAATTCTCTTCTCACTGAATAAAGTTAGTAAACTTGATGGATGACATTACTAAATTAAAAAATTCTCTTTTTAGATATCCTAATTTTCTATTTCACAACTACCGTTGTCGCCGACAAATGCCGTGGACACCGCTCCCTCAACTAAACGATTACGATACATACAACAAAACACATCATTGTATCTACACAAATATGCGAATGTGTTAGTGTAATATGTTGATGAATGACAACGCAGCTTGCATATATATAATATATACATATGTACTGTCATGGCCGCCCTTTCTAATCGAAAATTAAAAATAAATTTATTTACTTTAAGAAGGATATCCCTTTATTTTGAGAATTTTTTTATTCAATAGAATTTTTAGACTTAAATACGACACTTTTCATATTTTTTTCTCTTTAAATTTCACGAGTTGATTAAAAAAAACAATGATACTCGTTACGACGTAAACTACTTGACGAACAGTAACAGACTAAATCAGAAGCAGTGTAAATTGCACAACATTGCACCTTACGAGCGATAGATTTTTATATGTAGACTGTTTCTATAATGTTCTGTAGTAATTTGGGTGTAAACTTTTCATTTTGCTATAAAAATTCCTTTTATAAATGTAACTTTTATAAAGTCTTTAGTAAAATTTTTTGTTATCAAATAAACCACGATAAAATTTTAATTAATCTCTATTTACGGTTGGGGAGAAGTCACGACTCCCATGACGACCTCTCTGTATCTGCTCTTGCGCAAGCATAAAATGTATTGTGTATAAAAGAAATTCACAATGGTAGACTGCATTATTTACGCATAAACCTATGTCTTGTAAATTGGTATTCGCTCGGTAACATTGAATTTTTACTTAACTTTTGTAAATGTCTGTTTTTGTACGCCTTAATAAATGTTATAAATACTGATAAAATAAAGTATGTTTTTCGAAAATTGAAACAATTAAATAAATTTACTACATAAAACAAATTTTTGTTTTTATCGTCTTCAAAAAAATAAAAATCACAAAAATATTAAATTTTTTTCTAGATTTATGCACAGTATAATTTATGTAAATATGTAGGAGAAATCTTTATTGCTATGAAATAAAAAGGGAACCTTACTGAACAAAAATTTTTCTTTATAAAAACTTTTCAACTTTCGTCTTTTTCTAAAAGTTTTCCACTTACTCTATTTGCAAGAATTATTTTTATAATATATATCAACTAGAAGTAATTTGAACTTCTAATTTATGATATTTTAAATAAGAACTATTTAAAAGCGCATTTTTCTTTAGAAACATTTTTATTCCGATTTTTATTTCAGCATTATTTTGTTATTGTTACTTCTGCTAAGTATACTAAATAAAAAATATTTTAATTTTTCTAGTTTTGTCTTTTGTTTTACACACTGATATAAGTTATTTGAATTTATTTCAACTTTAAGCTGATGATGTAAATTAATGGTGTTCAACTTATGGTACCCGTACCCCTTGGGGTACGCAAAAACATTATTAGTAACGATGAATGGCAAAAACGATAAGATGTTTGAGTTTAAAAAAGAAAATAAAAGAATTATATCTTTAACACTGACGTTTTAATTTAAAACACCACTGATAGACAATCGTAATTTTAGAGCTCTTAAGAGCGAATTGTTGACGTCATACGATGTAGTGTGTGAGTTAGTAAGGTTTCACTTGACGTCTTATGACGTCAATGACCGTCAAGTTGTTAATAAATTCGATATAACATAGAGAAGAAAACTGATACTTTGAGAAATAAATAAGGTAAAAGCACCAATGGTTGATAAACTGACGGAAATACTATGTTTTTTGACAATAAAACATATCTTTATTAAGAGGAGGTTTACTTGAGAGTCGTTAAAAAAAATCGATTTTTTTTTGCAGAAATTGGTAGCAAATTATGTGTAGAATATGTTCCCAAAGTGATTTTACTGAAAATAATTTAAAAACAAGATTCTTGCACATTAATCGAATCCAGCTTTCTATAAAAAAAAAAAAATTCAAAAAACGTAGTTCACGCAATAATGAGTATTAAATATAAAATTTTGAAAATACGTTTCTTTATATATATTTTATAATATCTCGGAACTACATTTTTGGAACTGGCGGACATGATAACTCAAAAACTATTCGATGGATCTTTTTTATTTAATTTTTTATTTTAAAGATAATTCAATTCTTCGGCACCTCTAACCTAAGTCCGATACACTTTCAATATTTTTTTTAAGTTTACTTTAAAGAGCGAAAAATAAGATAAAAATCGTAATCAAAAGTTCAAACATCCGCCATTTTTTTTTCTTTCAGCAATTTATTGATATTATAGATAGAGGTGCTAGTACTCTTCATATATTTTATAAATCTTTTTTGTTTTTGGATTTCGGTGGTTTATTGCCGGCGCGGCGCTAGGATGTCCACTAACAAGGCATTGGATTTTCGGATCGTCACACTGCAGTATCTATAAAATGGACAATTTTTTATATTTTTCCTTGAAAAATTTTTTTTGTATAGTTTAATACTTAATAAATATGTGTACAAAATTGATATTTATTTCCGTTCTTGAGAAAAAAATTCTAGAAAAATACATCATTTTTAAGGACTCTCGAGTAAACCTCCCCTTAAACAGTTAAAAAAATTTTTTTTAATTTATAAATTGTACACAACATATACAGAGAAATTATAGCCATCTGAAAGAAGAGTATTAGCACCATTTCAAATTTTTGCTTTATTTCTAACGATTTCCAAGAAATTTTAAAAATTTTATTTTTACCGCAAATTTTGAAGACCGATATCATTCATTTGGAAAGTTTTCCTCCAAATAAAAAAAAATGCATGTCACTTTGCATGTCTACAGAACTCCCAAATTTTATCCAAGTCGACAAATTTGACCTCGAAACCTGTTACTTGTGAGTACGGCCATGATTGATATAACAAAATGGGAAATATATTTTATCTTCAGTAAAATTTTATTGAATAAAAAGCTATAAAAAAAATTTTGCTCGTGTTTTGAACATTTTTTTTTTAAATTTCGTCAATACTACTGTTTTCTGTTTTACTGAACAAAAGCTAAAATATGGAGTTTCAAATTAACACTGTCAGAAACAATTTTTTGTTATAGACTAAATACAAATTAAGTGTGCACGTAACTAGATATATTTTGTTAAAAATTCACTGGGATGTAAATTACGTTTGTACAGTTGCGTTTATTGTTATTAAAAAAATATCTATCTACTCGTATATAGAATAATATAATAATAAAAAAAAAAACTGTATCATATTTTGTTGTAGAGATACTTTACTGTCAAATGCACAGCTTATATATAATATTTTAATAACTTTATAATTTACGGTCGATGCACATTGAAGATATTGGTTTGTTTACATGTAGTAAACGTTTACGTAGGGGAGAGGTGTGAAAAAACACATACTGTCTCATAATTTGATACTCTGATATAACATTCTTTTTTGAGCTTAACCTTCTGGCAATCTTAACCATCTGGCAATCGTGGGTACCAATTTTCGCACTTTTCTTTTAAAAAGGGCGAAAATTGGTGTTCACAATTGCGGCCGCAGTTTTCAGTTGAAACAAAAAATCAAACAGATTATATCAATCTGTAGGTAGGTAAGCCGCTACGTACCTAGGGGAGCTTTTTTTTGAAATTTGAAAAAAAAGCGGCGGTTTGAATAAAAAGTACAAAATTTTTTATAGTTTTCCGTGTAGAAAAATAGGAAGATTTCAAAAAAAAGCTCCCATAGGTACATAGCAACGTACCTACAGATTGATAAACTATTTTATTTTATTTTTTTATTTTTAAATAAAAACTGCGGCCGCAATCGTGGGCACCAATTGCCGATCTTTTTTAAAGACACTTTTTTCAAAAAATTATAATAATTATAAAAAATAATTAAAAATGAATAACGTAAAAGCCCACATTATGGAATGGTATCTAATACTGGAACAGTTTTGACATTTACATATTAGTGAAGTTATTTCTGAAAGAAACGTCTGATAACAAAATTTATTATTAATAGAATGATTGTTTTTCAATTTAAATTCATCTCGCAAAATGTTTCCTTACTTAATTAAAGAAATAAATATGTAAATGTCAAAACTGTTCCAGTATTAGATACCGTTCCATAATGGGGGCTTTTACGTTAAACAAAATATTTTATTTTGTTAAATAGTGGTATTAATCGTAAAAAAAATTCGCCCCCATTCCCCCATCTTATCCATCCGAAAAAAATCGCGAAAATTGACTATTTTTCGGCCGATCACACTGTGATGGTACCTTAATCAATCTACTATAAAATAAAATTAGCAAATTACCGGTTAAAACTCTAGGGAATTTTTCCGGATTTATCGATAAACTGGTAAAACCGGTCAATTCCTAGTCTATAATGTTACAATTGACACACCCTTCCCCTATGTATAATAATTATTACAGTACTATTTTGCTAATATGTATATTTATCGTATAAATATCGTGGGTACTCCATACTGTGCACTGTCGGCCTGGTAACGGCAGGCAGAATACATGTCAAAAACATTTCCAATGAAAATTTCTCCAGGAAATTAACATACTAATAAAATTTTATGAAAATATTTCAAATACTCAATATAATTACTGAAATTATTAAATTTCGACGATTCTCAATTTTATTAATTTTACCTATTTTTGGAATAAATGTAAGAAATTTTACATAAAATTTATATCGGTATTTCCTAAGGAGAGACTTACTTGGCAGACATGAAAATTTTTTACGTATAAAATTTTATTTTATTATGTAAAATTTGAAGCTGATTGGTTAAGACGTTGAAGCATGAAAGCCAGACAAACAAACAAACAAACTTACTTTCGTATTTATAATATTAGTATGATGGTGGAAACGCTGGTGAAGGAAATAGTTCAAGCAAAAGGCTAAAAAACTTGAAAAAACTATTCTGTGAAAGTCAGAAAGTCTTTATATATATTAACGTCTAAGATTAAGTGGTTATTTCGAGTTGCAGAAAAAAGTAAATCGTAATTTTTTTCTTCGATATTTTTGTTTCTTTACATCCAAAAAAATCATCAGTTAAAATCTGAAAACAAAATACTGAGCAGTTTATACAAAGTAATATTTATACAGATATATAAAATATAAAACTTTAAACACGCTTTACTCAGAATTACGTTTCCAAAAACGGCGCACAGGCTGCGCAGCTCGTACCTTTTTACAGACAAAAAAGCAATATTTACGGCGATTTTTCGATTTTTTTTTTAAAGTTTACAATTTTTCTGAACCAGATTAATTTGGCAAAAAGTTACACCATTTTGAGCATCGGGTTTTGGGTGGAGGGGGGTAGACGTAGGCAAATTAACGTATTTCATCAGTTTTTTTTAAATATTTCGGAAATTATGGAGTTTAGCGTAAAAAGTGTCATATACAAAAATAATCTATATTAAATTGCGAACAAAAATGGTCCTGTGCATAATCTTGCTAAAGTGAACGGTTCCAAAGTTACGAAGGGTGTAAAAGTAGCAATTTTTAGTATTTTTAGCCACTGCTGCACCTATCACCAGGTGCAGCAGTGGCTAAATAAGAAGAAGAATCCGCTCGAGTGGGGGTGAAAGAAGATTGACGAACACCTGAGACCAATTACAACAGCACGTCCTGCAGCTCCCGAGGAATTACTTTCCCTCACAGTGTGCACTTGCAAAGATGAATGCGTCCGTAACTGCGAATGCAGAAAGAGTGGTCTAAACTGCTCAAGCATATGCGGTAATTGCTCAGGCCTAAGATGTGATAACAGGGATACGAACATCATAGACGAAGATTTAGAAGAGACGGGTCCTATGTTTGAAGAGGACTAATCGTAATTTCCTTTTACAAAACATAATCCTGTATAAAAAAAATTAGTTTCCTTAATGATAATGTGTCATATTTTTTCCAAAAAATCTAAAAATTGCTGCTTTTACACCCTCCATAACTCTGGAACTCTTCATTTCAGCAAGATTATGCACAGGACTATTTTTGTTCGCAATTTAATGCAGATTATTTTTGTATAGGCACTTTTTACGCTAAGCTACCTCCGAAAACCGATGACCAAAATGGTGTAACTTTTTACCAAACAATATGTGGACTGTATAGAACAATTTGGAGTTGGAGTGAAACTGTTACTTTGGATGTTGAGGTTTGGGTCTAATTGCACCGTACTATATTGACTTAAATAATGTAATAACATGCAAACTAATCTCTCCCGTCGGACTTAGGACAGTGTTTTATATCGTCTGATGTCTTTGAACCTGTCAAAGGCTTCAAAACATTTTGTGGGCAGGGAGAGGGGTCGATGTATAGCATGCCTCTCTATGAAGTAAACATGCGATATGACACCAGAAGGAGGCATAAACCGCGTAATTCTGGCGGGAATATAACGTATGGCTAGTGGAAGTTACAGCCAGTGCCAATCGTGGCCATAGTGTAATAAACTGATGTGTCCGGATCTAAACGGATATATGTACATAGCATGTATTTTTTTTATATATATATATACATCGAATATAACTTCAAACATCATTAAATGATGCGCGATAAAATTCTGAACACATACATATCAAAATTAATACAATATGACAATTATGATGAATATTACACGTCTAAGTTAGACACACATTTTATTTCTTTGAAAAACTGGAGGATAGTAATCATGTAAAATGAGATAGTAAAAGTTGAAATCCGTAGTTTTTATTGGTACAGCTGAGGATGTTTTTCTCTCTCCAATGACGTCAAGAACAAATGTTGATTGTTGCAGGTTTACTTTGAAAATTGGTGCAAAGTGTCCGGGTCTAGACCCCCTGTCCGAGTCTAGACAAGAGATGTCGATTTTAAATCGATTAATCGAAAATCGATTAATCGAAGTTTAAGAAATCGATTCTTTTTTCGATTTTTCTCATTTGAATCGATTCATGAATCGATTATTAAAAGTAAGAGATCGATAACCGATTTTTTCCAAAAATAACTTCATTTTAATAGTAATTCAGAATTCTACAAAGAAACATGTGTTAAAATGAAACACCAAAAACTCTATTGTTAATTGTCACACAGTAAAGATTAAAGTAGAATAACTAATAAGATTATTTATTTTTCAGTGCAATACTATATATTTTTTTGTTTCGTGTTGATACAAACTTTTTTTGTTAAAATTAATTTTCAAAAAAAAAGCTTCATATACTGTGATTTTGTGTACCTACATTATAATTAACCTAGAATTTAACCGAATCGCTCAAGGATAAACAATATCTATTTAAGATATAATTATTCATAAATTACCATTTATATAAAGCGTTCCATTTCGTTATCCTATTGAATAGTTGGATTACACGTAGACATGCGAACAAAACTAACCAACCATACGTTACGTTATTCGTTCGAATTAAATTTCAATTATTGTTGTTTAGTTGAATATATTTTCGAAATAAAACTACAATATACCAACCAATTTCCAAATTATAATACTATTGGTAGGTATTATATGTATTCGAATATTAGATTAATTTAATAAACTTCATATTACAAAAAGTTATGCTTCAGAGAAATTCTATCGTGTCTCTAAATATCAGTACATGTTCAACCCCTACGAAGTTTTCAAATCTAAAATTTGTTTAAAAAGTTCTTTCAATAATTTTTGTACCTTATCGCACAGTTACTGTAAAACCGTCTATTAAAAAAAAATAGACTCGGAAAGGGGGTCTAGACCCGGACACTTTGCACCCAGTCTTTAAAGTAAATAATTTCTATATTAACCTGCAACAATAAACATTTGTTCTTGACGTCATTAGAGAGAGAAAAACATCCTCTAAACAGCTGTACCAATAAAAACTACGGATTTCAATTTTTACTATCTCATTTTACAGAATTACTTTTCTCCAGTTTTTCAAAGAAATAAAATGTGTGTCTAATTTAGACATGTAATTTTCGTCATAATTGTCATATTGTTTTAATTTTGATATGTATGTGTTCAGAATTTTATCGCGCATCATTTAATGATGTTTGAAGTTATATTCGATGTATATATAAAAAAAATACATGCTATATACATATATCCGTTTAGACCCGAACATATCAGTTTATTACACTATTGCCGCGATTCGCACTGGCTGGAACTTCCACTATCCGTACGTTATATTCCCGCCAGAATTACGCGGTTTATGCCTCCTTCTGGTGTCGTATCACATGTTTACTTCATAGAGAGGCATGCTATACATTGACCCCTCTCCCTTCCCACAAAATGTTTTGAAGCCTTTGTCAGGTTCAAAGACATCAGACGATATAAAACACTGTCCTAACCCCGAAGGGAGAGATTAGTTTGCGTGTTATTACATTATTTAAGTAAGTGTTCGGGTCAAGACCGATTTAGAATATAGACCCGGACACTTACTAATTATTTTTTATTTTTTTTATTTTTACTTATAATGAAACAAATGGGTCAGGGATATAACAAATAATATACACTCTTTCTAATGGTTATACTTTTATTGGTGATATCTATGACGGAAACATGTATAAACATAAAATTAACCAAAAAAATGTAAAAAAGTGTCCGGGTCTAGACGGTTTTACGGTATAGCAATTGTCAATACAATTTTTAAGTTAAATATTATGACAAACAAAAGTAACAATACAAATACATCTGCGGTGGAAGTACTGGGAAAACAAAATATTGAATTCTATCAGTGGTCTACAGTCCATGCGTCTACGCAGTAAACTTCCCCGGCGGCTGGCAATATTTTTAACACCTTGATGCACCACTGACCACATCAACAATTCCGTATAAACAGTGTGTTTCTCATGTTACCGACTAATACCCGTCCGTGGTAGCATTATAGATGTGTGATCGTTGATCGTGATCGGCCTCTGCAATTGTTTCAGCTATGACATGTATTTGGTGTGCTCGGACCATAAGTGTTAACAAGAAATGAGGAAATATTTGAAATTGTGGGATTTAGTGGTTCACAGTTGGGTCCACCGATGGACGCTGAAAAGGTCTAAGGATGTTCTCTTGGTCCAAGGCGAATTAAGGCGACGTTAACACTAATTGCCGCCCATTTAAACAATATTTCAAATCATCAATATTTAGTTGAAAGAGGATTTGAGTCAGTTAAGGGGTTGAATGAGTTTCAGAGGTTCAAAAAAAGGATATTTTTACTATTTCTTTTTTTTTTAAATTATATACAATCATATATTAAACAATTCAGCATATCAAAGATACATATTTAAATAATATTTTGTGAAATTTTTATTTAAAAATTCTGAAAACTGAGCCGTTGGTACCTCATCTCCCTTGACGTCTCAAAAAAAATGCTCTTGCCGTGGACAGCATAACTCATTATTGGTACATTTAAAATCAAAAAACCAAAAATATTTCGTTAGTACATGGATAAATCTCGTTATTGCACGAAGGAAAAAAAATTAAAATTTGAATTTTTGACAGACTTGGAACAAAAAAACACATTTTTTGATCAAATTTTCGCCATGTATTGGCTCGAAAAAATTAGTTGTAATAACAAAAAAAAATACTTCGTTCAATGACTAGATAATGTTATTTCAAAGATGTGTGCAAAATTTGAACAAAATCGCTTCATAACTTTTCGAGAAATCATGTCCACCGACTTAAAAAATTGAGTTTTGAGATAAACTCGTTTTAAATTTACTGCCCTGCATTGACGTGGCCTGATGGGCGGAACTTCCGAAGGGTCTATCTCTTAGAATTTTACTCGGATCGATTTGAAATTTTAGGAGAATATTTTAAACATATTGTATTTATTTAATAAGACAAAAAAATGGATTTTTTGAAATTTTCAAACCCACCTAACCCCTTAATAAAGAAAAACGAAAAATTATGTAGTGTTAATAATATATTTTTTAAAAGATTGGGCGCAATACACTAACTTTTAACAAAATAATTTTAAAAAATTTTCCTCTGTTTTTCAATATATAATATGGAACACCTCACCTACAAGGAGTAGCATCGAATCACAGTCGAAAAAAATGGACTACAACCCAAAAAAGTTGAAAATCTGTAAGTTTCATTATGGATTTCAAGAATAGGAGTAAGTAATTAATTTTTTTACAAAGGGAATGCTAGACCAACAAATGTTGGGAACTGTATTGCACTGCAAATAAATAATTTACGATTTTAAATAAAGAAAATAAAAAAAAAATGAAGAGTTAGACTATGACGTGGCCAGCTTTAAATTGTGTTACATCCTATTTAACCCACTGATTTCCGAGTGTATCAGCACCTTTTTGGCGATAACCGTTTAACAACTGATTTGTATTCACCGAGCAGTCTAGTGTTCTTATATAAAGTTTGTCACCTGCATTTTTTATTTCATTTTTTACTTCTAAAACCTAAAAAATTCCTTGTTATTCTTAATCGATTTTAAACAACATAAAAATAGCTTTGCTATAACCGTATGACGGAATTAATATTTGCGTGCAACAATTTTTTATTTTTTATAAATATAAAATGTTGTGAGTTTATTAATTATATTGTATTTGTCATTTTACACTTGCTAGCTGATTATAACTCATACTTTTTTTACGATATTGTTTAAGTCCATGTTAATTAATTATATAAATTAATTAATTTTTTTAATTAAGTCACCTAAAAATAAACAACAAGGTTATTTTGATTACATTTTTTGCGATTTTCAAATAAATCTGTACGTTTGTTAGTGATCAATCTTATTCCAATTTGTCATTAGCTGAAAGCTTTAATGAACATTTTTATAATTAAAACTGTTTGATGTTGTTTTTTCCTTAATTACAAAAATATATGTACACACACATAACGTAGCTGTACGTATACATACAAATAATATTAGGTGTACAACTAAGTTCTACCCGTTTTTTGGAAAAAAAAGCATGCAATCTTTTAGAAATAGCTTGTTGAGTGACATTTAACTTTTCTGCAAGTTGTTGTTGTTGTGTTTGCGCAGAATCTTGGTCCAGTAATTCTTGCAATTCCTCGTCACTGCTTGTTGGAGGCTCCAGAGCGTGGTTTATAATTTAAATTGAAATCTCAATTTTTAAGTTTCTGAAACCATCTTCGACACGTACTGTCATCAATAGCACTGTCACAATAAGTTGCACAGATTATTCTTTGAGCTTCAGCAAGCACTTTTTCCTTGATGAAATTCGTATAGAAGACAATGGCGTATATGCATAATATTTACTTCCATTTTCAACTCAATAAAAAAATATATATTGAAGATTAATATCTTAAGAACGTGATGAATTTACAGAGTAAAAACAGCTATACATGTATATATGCGTATTAATAATTAACTTATAACCGGCTGTGAGATAACGCCATTTTTTGAAAACGGGTAGAACTTAGTTGTACACCTAATAATATACTGTCGTTCAAAAGTTGAAGCTCAACAAAAGATCTTTATGATGATAAAAACGTAATTTTGTAGGTGTACGAAAATTTGTCACGACCAGAAGCCTCGATCTAGCATCAAGATTATGTTTGTAAATAACATCAAGAGATTAACACTTACAAGTAACACTACCCAAGTGTCAGTCGCCAGTCTTCTTGAAACTTTACTGGTGTGTAGAATAGGCAAAAATAAGAGACCCGCATTTTTTTTTGATCGGTCAAGACCACAGCATATTCAGAAACAAATTCCGTATCTCTATACTAGCTTTCTCAACGTCGACAAAAGCTGACGTCACAATGATCTAAATTTCTTTCCCACTCCAAACGCACAACATGTTACTACATAAATCTCATATCTATGTACACGGAATGTACGCTTGTGTGTGTGTGTGTCATACGTCACACTCTACCCGTGGAAAGGGGGGACTGCACTGTATGCGTATGTCAATAGTTCGGTGCCTGAATATACTATGTATGTATTCGCTTATTATTGGAAAGTGGTTGATAATAATGACAAACAATCGATGTTCAAACCGCTACAGTTGCTGCATAACTAATCAGCTTAAGCGGTATCTAACACTCTCAGACACACTGGTATCCACAGTTTTTTAAACATACGCTTAGAGCTTGGTCAAGACCCACGTTTTAGCGCTGAAAAGAGCCCCTAAAGTAGGGAGTTCAAATCATATTTTTTAAGATATCTCGAAAACTATAAGAGATAGACGACGAAAACTTTAAATGTTCCTCTTTAAAAGACCTATTCACCTGTATAGGTTAAACCAGGGTCGGATTTATAAGAGGGGCTGGAGGGGTGAAAATCGGAGTAAATTTTTTTGTACAGCCTGAGTGGTTCAATGTATTAAATTTTTACCATCATAAATAGAAAGAGCACCAAAAAATAGGGGACACATGTTTCTGCGTTTTTCCGAAATATGTACGGTATTCAAGACATATAAGGAAGAAAAAAATAGGATAAATTATACTACATTATTAATTTTATGTTTTTCATCATGAAAAATGTAAATTTTTATTTTCCGATAATGATTCATGTATAATTTCTGAGGAAATCGCCTGTGACTGATGGACAGACAACGAAGTGATCCCACATGTGTTCAGTTTTGCCAATTTCGGTACGGAGCACTAAAAATGGTTCACTCAACTCCTTCAATTTTAATCTTTCGGTACTTACGGTAGGTATTTAATTCAATCAGAATTTTTATAATAATTATAAGTGAAACGTTATCAGATACCCACATTCGTATTTTTCGGTAAATAATTGCTTTTTTATGTAGGCAAGAGTAAAGTAATATAAAATATATACAGAGTAAAATTATTAAAAAATATCTCCCTATCTTTGACACATGAACATTGTTGATATTACAAATGAACATGCTATGTTCCTATATAACCGATAGTAGCGCCTATATGTAAAAGGTTACAGTTAGGTAGCTATATATATATAATTATAGTGAAATCGTTATGAATATAATTAATATATATACATACAGGAGCGAATGAGTTTTTACTTGGATCGATCGATAACAGGTTAATGTTAATGGCAAAGTCCTCAGCCCCTCCAACTATATAGGTAACGGTCCAAGGTTATATGTGAAAGTTCGATGGGTGGCAATTTCACTAAAGAACTATAAAATAGCATATTAAAAGTATCAGCACATTTTATCAACCGTTGTACCTACTAAAAATGATTGGATCTCTTCATTACTTTGAAAATGTTAAAGTATATAATTACAAAGTAATTTTTTGTTTTTAGAAAAGCTGTTTGATAATGAATGAAAGAAAATTTCTATTCCTTTATATCATTAGTAAGGGTGAGTCGTTCAAGTTTTGCATGAAAGTCACTGCTATACTGTTTAACTCTTCAGTGTAGATGATTTCGATACAGTCGAATCTTCTAAAACGTGGTTTCTTTAGAACGCGATTTTTGTACAAGAAAATTTCAACGACTCAACTTGAAAAAATTTGGGGGACAGGTCTACCCACACTGTCAATTTCCCATTGGATGCCCTTAAAGACTACTGCAAATGAATAACTTTTTTTTTAATTCAGGGGACTCCTCCTCTGGACCCCCGATAGAGGCTTTGCCCCTTGCACCACACCGGGGGCTTCGCCTTCTGTACCTAAGGGTAGGGGCTCCACCCTTATCAAACAAATGATAACATCATTTGTTCTCAAGATACGCGAGGCAAAAAATATTTCACAAAAAGTTTCTTATTTCGTTTTTCCGTTTAGTTTTTTATTTTGTTTTTTTTTTCTTTTTTTTCTTTTTTAAATTTCATTAAATTTTACAATAATTTACTGGCGTTTTTAACATCACAGAAGGTTCTTAGGCCATTATGACATGGTAAAAAATCCATATAATCTATGTTATGTTAATAAAGTTAATTCCGTTTTTTTATCACAAAAAACAAACCGCTAATCCGAATTTGCTGAAAACTTGATCCGGTCTTCATTTTTTGATTACGCATCTACTTAAAATTAGTCCGGAGTTGGTATCATTATTTGTTCTCGAGATATACGAGATGAAAAAAATTCACGAACGAACGAACGAACTAACGAACGCACACACAGACTTCACGTTAAAAACGATGGATTCGGATTCTAGTGACCTTGAAACGTGGAGATATGTCAAAATTAGCGATTCGTAAAATCGGACCCATTACAATAACTTCCAATGGGAAGTTAAAAATTATCTATAACAGCATTTATTCGATAGATCAGATTTTCGAAGTGCTTCTGAAATCGGTCTATTATAATATGTACCTGATTTTTTTTTATTATTTTTGTTTTTAAATGATATTTTTCGTTATCGAAAACTTTGATCATAAATATCTCCTAAACGGTGTAACGTAGTGAGAAAAAAAGATAAAGAAATTTTTGAAAGCTTAAGTGGAGCAAATTGCAGGTATTTAAAACATATTGAGACTGTCAAAATCTACTTCTAGTTTACATTTTTTTCTTTTTAGAGAAATAAAAGTTTACGTAAAATTGTTTATGTAATTTTATAATTAAGTTCAATGGCTACCGCTTCTAAAGAAAGTTACTTCATTATAATTCTGTTTTGTTTGGACTATGAAAAACAGTATTTTGTGGTACTACAAGGATTACGGTGGAAGAGTAGGGTAATATTTAAAAAAAAATTCTGTCAAGAATTTGATGGAAAATTGGCACCAAAGTATCCAGAATTAAATATTAAGTACCTAGAGGGAATGTATTCATGATTTAATACTTCTATCAAACTATCTTCTTCTTTTTTTGTAAAATTAAAATAAAAAATTATTATAGAAAAGAACCAATTACTTTCAAAGCGGCACAAAAGAATTCCTAAACGAATCAAATTTTCTATTTTTATACAATTTTCTTGGAATTTTACATCATCAACTTATGAGACAAATGACTTTTTTTAACTTTTAATTTGACTATAATTATTTACGCAATTCTCATTGATCGAATTTAAAACTTTCTTATAACTAAATTAATTTTCTAAATAGGATCACAGATTTATTCAAATCTTTCTGCTCAACAATTTAACTATTTATAATTGAATATTCAAATAAAGAATTTCAAATTATATAGAAGTATGGTGAAAACTTTTTCATTATATAAATTATAAAACAAACTCTTTATACTGTAAATGTTAGTTTGGTTTTCTTATAAAATTTGACATAATTAATATTTGTATTTAAATATGTCGAGAGAAATGCTTATTATAATTCTGTAGATTATAGAAATATTACTCCTAATGACGGGAACAATATATGTATGATGTTAAAATTAAAGGACAAAAAGTCATAATTATGGTTTAAGAAAAGAAATACAAGCAAAAGAGATGAAAGAAATTATAATTCTAGAAATATTCAGAACTAGTGTTGGAGCTGATCGAAGTAAAAGTAGGAGGAAATTTAAGTGTGGAGGGATTAATATACAAACATAGCCCTTTTGAATATTGCCAAAAGCGCTACTGAAAAAGACTATTCCGTTTAAAGGCCACAAAAAAATTAAAATTTTTTATTTTGCGATTTCAAAGGCAGAAGAGTAAATTTTTAAGAATTGTGTTAATAAAAACCTTACATACGATAGTCCAACTTCAGAACCAATTATTGTGATATTATTACCTACCCACTGTTAGTGTCTTAATAGTAAAAATTAGTGTATGTAAACTAGTACGTAATTTAACAGGATAACTTATCCCCTTTCCAGTGCTGCTCAAACTGAATTTTAAATTCGAGAATTTAATTTCTACGTTATTCTAATTGTTTTATTTTCCATGAAGAAGAACTTCTTGAACTACCCAAATAGTACGACTATACGACACAGTCACCCCCTAGTTAACTACCCCTAGACTTAATATTAGGACAGTGAGCAAAAACAGGTCAATTCGATTTTTTGACGTAGATTTCAAATGTGTAAACAAAATTTTTATATTGTTTATTTTTCATCCTCTTTTTGCAAAATTAACCCCCAAATTTTAACCCTCAACCACCCCTGTTGATGTAATTTGAACAAATTGCATATCAACAGATAGCTCTTTAAAAAAAAGCGATATCGCCAATTTAAACTTTTGCTCTAACTTTTACTGTTTTCGAGATATTTGAAAAATTAAATTTTTACCGAAATTTTTGAAGGGCGATTTCACCCCTTCAAACCGTTTTTTCGCAGATAAAAAAAAATACGTGTCTCTTAGCTTTTAGTGTTCTACAACATATTTAAGTTTTATCAAAATCGATAGGTCCGGCCTCGGGACCTTTACTTGTCAGTTAAAAAATTATGTTAGCATACCCCTAAATTTGATGTTACAATATATTGTCAGTCCCGGATCTACGATTTTTTAGAACCGGGGCAGAAACTTGAAAATGGCGCCCCCTTTCCGATGTTTGATATAAATTGTCAAAAAAACTCGTAAGTCCTTTATAAAACTCCAATTTTTCCCGTTGCGGCAATGATAAAAATTGAGGGTTTTGTAAAGGATCAATATAGGTACAAGTTGGTTTTTTATTTTAATAAATTTACTCCGAAAGCGCTACAACTTGTGAAAATTTCAAATTTTTATCACCAGCCCCATCAGAGATACAGGGGCGAAAAATTCCAAAGTTTGGAAAAAGTCAGTTTTCGGAAGTTTGTAAATATTAAAGGATACAAGTTTCACGATTGAAATAGTGTGTATTTATTTCATAATAGGTAGTTGTACCCGTATAGCTATTCTCATAAAAAATACTCAGCGAGGTTTAAAACATTTCTTCTATAAGAAAAAAAATGTTCTCTTATGGAAGGGACGAAAATAGGTTAAATATGGACATCACTTAAAATAAAGAGATATTTATTACTTTTAAAATGGTTTTATTTCAATCATTTAAGATGAACGGTTTATGAAATATGTGCATTGGCATAAATGGCTGTAAACACAAAAATCAACGCAAATTGGAAAACAAAAATGGCTACCACGCTTAAACGGTTCAAGATAATTTTTTTTAAAAAATTGTTCTCAATACTTCAAATATAATAGAAACAACTAGAAGAATAATAATTTTTTCTAATATGGTCGAACAACCCACTTCTTTTTTAGACCATTTGATATAGACCGACCTAGTATGATTTTGGCGCCCCCTAAAACTGACGCCCGGGGCAGGGGCCCCGGTTCCCCCCTCTTAGATCCGGGCCTGTATATTGTACATCAGTAGTGAAGAGTTTAAACGACAGTGTTAGGGTGTACACAAAATAAATAACAAAACTTCTTATACTTTTTACAGCACATCCAATTTTTTTTTAAAAACTCGTTAAAATAAAAATTTTTTTAAATGAAAGAAATTACTCAAACACTGAATTTTATCTGACGAAAATTTTCACTGTATATATGGAGATTCAAGTTTACATAGAAAATAAATTATATTAGAAAATCGGTGTGAATGGGTTATGTGTACAATATGTGGTTGGTGGTGTCTGTTTTTCGTCAGCACACAAAAACCTCCTTGTCTATTGTTTATTTGAATACGATTTTCAAGCAGTAAATACATTTGCTGATTGCTTTTCTGCTTGACTGTTTGTTGTTGGTATGCATGGCACATACATAGCATCAACAACCCCCCCCCCCCCCATCTGTAACGTTACTTTTGAAATGCTTAGAACAAAAGAATGGAAAAGAATGAATGAATGAAACATTTCAGCAAGTTTTTCAGTGGTACGTGATGTATTTCAGCACACAGTAGGTACACGATAACACGAAAAACTCTTTATTATTATTGACACTTACATATTATATATAATATACATGATTCTTATAAATATAACATACTCGTATACATGTTACAAATACATGAAGGTACAGTTTTGGTGAAAATAATAACTGAAACTGTTGGCAACTGTCCTATTTTCACAGTAAAAAAATTTGTGTAAAAATTAACACACATTTCACATGTCCAGAACGGTCCACTCAATTTTTTGTGTTATTTTAACACAAAACATATGTGTCAAAACTTTACACATGATTTAACACACAAGAGGACATACATTTTGTGTTAATTTTTCACATTTATCAGAGTTAGTTGTTAAACTTTTTTATTCAGTATTTTACTGCAACTTAAGATATTTGAAAATCGTCAAAAATTATAACGATTTTGTTCAAATATTATTATAAATGGGACTCAAAGAAACGCAAAGTAAGTCAGTTCTTTGTAACAATTTTTACTTGTGTCCATACATATCTACGAAAATATATACAGCAAACTTTCGTTATGAGTCCGCTCGTTATGAGTCCGCCAATTTATATTTCTATTGTAAACATTCCCCCTCCATGACCGAAAAAAATTAATTTCAGTCTCTCTTTATAAGACCGGAACATTGCTATTGATGTTTAATAAATAATAAAATAACCTAGTGTAAAGCGTACGATTAGTGCAATTCATAAATCATCCTGTCAGAATCAAATAACTTACAGGAGCGTAAAAACAAGTGCGAGGGTCAAAAATGACAAAGTATTATAATTTTAAAATCTATAATACAGTAACCTGTTGTGAGTTCGCTTACGAGGCTGTAGGAAAATATAATTATAAGAATTTCTATATCCCCACTTCTGGTTAGTAGTTGACCGCCCTAAATCGCACTTCCCGAACTTTTCAAGTGTGTGAGTGTACTGTACCCTATCCCATATAAGGACAATGCCGATCGTTTAGATTTTAAAAAAAAATCATATAAAGGGTCATATAAATCATATAACTATGTGGTTGTGTATTTGTACGTATTTTATCGCACTAATAATACAAGTGTTGTAAGTCAAAATTTATAAAATTTAACATAACATTAAACTCAAGTAAATATTTCACTATCAGTATTTTCTTTAATTATTGGCAAAAAGATAATTGCTTGAATTTCATTTAAAGAACACATAAAGCATTCATTTCTTTGTACCTATGATAGGAAGTTATTAAACAGTTTTTCGTTGGTTCTGAAAAATAATCAAAACAGCACTATTATATTAATATGTACTTTATTAGTGCGATATGTCGAATGGATCTATAGCCAGGAACAGGTAACTACGTAAATACGCACATAATATAATACATGACTACATGAGGCGTTTGTTGTGTGTGGTGATATCAGTTCAGAGTTCGATGGTGGGTTGCGAGGTCGAAAAGGTATGTACCTGCCTACATAAAGTTTATTTTTTTGGAGTTTACACAAATGATTTCTCTATTTATATTATTACGTATTAAAAATTTATGTAATTAAACAAATTCAAAAAAATTTTAAGGACATAATAATATATATTATGTAACAATTTTTGTGTACTGTAGATTTATCAAATGTTCCCTCATAAAACTTTACATGGCCACGCTCCTTTAAATATTGTTTGCAATACAACATTCTTTTTTATCTATGTTTTTTATTCACTAAAATAATTTTGTTTTATAGTTCCGTACTTACATAATACTAATACTAATACATGTGGTAGTTGACCAAAACAAGTTTTGTTCATTCATCGCGCGGATTATATTACAAACTTTGTTTGACTAACAATATTATTTACAATTTCTACAAAAGATTTTAAAAAAATTTTTAAAGAAAATATGTGTTGACAATATCATTAATAAATAAGTATACTCACACCCTTGAACAGTAGGGGAAGTGCGAGTTAACGGCGGTCGACTACTAAGCACAAGTGGGAGTACAGGAATTCTTAGAATTATATTCTCCTACAAGCCCGTAAGCGGACTCATAAAGAGATTTTACAGTATAATAAAAAAAATGATTTCAGTTGTTGACGAATATAGTTTTATTAAACGTTTAAAAATGAAACAATTTTCTTACATTTTAATGTTATTTTGTTACATATTCAGTTAAAAAAAATCATGTCACAGATTTAGTTACAAAAAATTACGTAAGCTTACTTACATGTAATTATATAACACAATCTCAAATAAGCTTACATGATTTTTTTTAACTGAATCTGTAACAAAATAACCTTAAAATGTAAGAAAATTGTTCCATTTTTAAACGTTTAATAAAACTATATTCGTCAATAACTGAAAAAACTTACGATTTTTCGGTTTTGTTTAATAATAAGAACTACTCTCATCTTTTTTATTATATATATTTTCGTAGATATATATGGACACAAGTAAGATTTGTTACAAAAACTGACTTACTTTGCGTTCTTACTTATCTCTTTTTTTCCATGTTACCATCAACTTCTTGCGCTTTATGCGTTCAAGTTACTATGGCCACCACTGTACATAATAATATCTGTGTTTTGATAATAATTACATTATATAAAAATAATAATAAATACACCTTCATTTATATCGAACAGTTATTTTGTTCAATTAAAATGATTGACACAGAATAATATTAATTGCTTTGGCATTAATATCTCATTTTATTTATTTCAAAAAAAAAAAAAATATTGTAGTCCACAATGTTTATCGTTCTTTTTTTTTTTTTTTTTTGTTATGATTTCGTTTTTTATCGATTACGTAAAATGTAAGCACCATTAATTTTAACCACAGCCAACAGTAATGATAATTAATTAAACGCTTACAATTAATATTCGAGGGGAAATTAAAATTAATGCTGAACTAACACTGAATGGCTTTAAATCGAATAAATTTTACAAAAAACCTCAGGGGGTAAAACTAATTAAATTTATTTTATTTAAAAAAGAAATATTAAAACAGTTTATTAAAAATTTATACAGTAAATAATAATTTTATTATAAATATTTAATGTACAATAAATCCTCGTATTGCTATGTTCGCTACTAAAGTAAATAAAAAGTGTTAATAAAAAAAATTCGTCAAGTGCGTGTTTTTGACACGTATTAAGTAATGTCACCTCTTTATAATATTAATAGATTTGAGCGTTACTTTATGGTATTCCATATTTGTTTATTAATGTCACCTGAGTGAAAGTGTTAATTTATGATTTTTTGGCTCGTTTTTTAAGTACAGTGAGAATGACAGCCCTCTTGCGTTTATTCAATATATGCATGTACAACTCTATAATTATTATATTATACATATATTATTATTATTATTAATTTTTCCCCTACTATAATCACACAACGAGATTAATATGTCATCCTTCGGTGACATAAAAAATGGCGTTTTGTTAAAGAAAAATTATCTCAAGTTTTATCTTTGTACGGAGCAACAAAAACTATAAAACGATTTGAATAATTCTGATACGGACGAAGGAGGGAGGTTGTTATCGCGGTGGTTATTTTGAAACAAGTAATTTTTTCAAGAGTACGTCCTTAACGTTTCAAGCACAACAAATTAAGTTATCTAATCATTAAGCGGTGCCTACACGCTCAGTAATATTGTGCAATCAACTTGTGCAATTTATTGAACTTCCCTCCAGACAATTCAATAATTTTTAAAAGAAATTTGTAAAATAAATTGAAGGTACGAATTGTACAATAATTCAATTGTTGTTTAATTCAAAATTGTATAGTGACAAAGATGTTGCGAAGCAGTAAATAATTACTCTTGCAAATTAATAAGTCAAACTGATTCAATGAATAGCCATCAAATATAGCATAATTACAAAACAATTAATAAATTGAAACTTAAATAAATAAAGTCGTATTGCGCAATAATATTTGCAGAGCCTACAGACGTTACAGTATTCATTCATTGCACAATATATTTCAAACTGATTTTGATCAAACCAATATATTGTACAATCTTTCAATATAACCTACAGGCGATCAATAATATTGTGCCACCTCAGATTTTGTGCAATATTATTGAGCGTGTAGGGGCCGCTTTACAATATCTTATTGAATATGAAACTCATAAAAAACATACTGCAACCACTACGAACTGGTAGCTTTGACCTTTCAGGTTCTTATTTGCAAAACTCGGTTTATATAAGGGCATTTGAGGACATGCCCCAAGGCTTCCATACAAAGCCTCCACAAAATAAGAATAAAATCGGACAGATAGGAGTTTTTACTGTAATTTGTTTGCCCATTAACTGTGTTTTTTGGGTAAAATAAAAAAATTTCAAAAATGTGTTAACCACTTTACCAGAGGCCTCTTATGGGGGGGGGGGCTTTTGAAGGACCCGGGGCTTCTCAAAGGTAAATCTGGCTATCTGGATCTGCCTGGTCCAAAGGTCCTGTATTTAAGCATACGTACACATCCTATTCACTAATGGGTCAGAAGATCATAAGAATATATGTGAATATTTTCTTTTCGTACGGTTGTGGTATACTTCTGCTTTTGACACTCTCCATCACATGTTGCGTTTATAGTCAAACACACGGTGTAAGTTAACATTTCTGTTTTCGCTCGGAATTTTTTTATTTTGCGATTCTAAAAGTAATTATTATAAATTACTTCTTTCCTCTCTTATATTTGCCTACACTAATATTTGACTTTAACAATTTATATTTTTCTTCACGAAATGTTTTTTTATGTTCTTGATATTTTTACAAAAAAATGTCGTAAATATTTTTTCTTTCTATTTCGACGTTAACATTGTGAAAAGCAATTCTTTTTTATTAAAAAATTAATATCTTATTTTTATAATGTCAACCATTGTATGTACCTATATAGAGTATTAAAAATTTATCTTGAAGATACTTTTTTTTAAAAAAAGAGAGTTTTTTTATTTTAATTTCATTTTTAAAGTTTTTGCAACGTGTTAAGGAAATATAGATAAATAGGATTAAGTTTTGATTACTATTATCATTTTTTCAGTTAACGGGGGCTTGAAACATATAAAACAGTTTGTAATATATTAATAAAAATCGAGACAGAAGATTAACGATAATACAGTAACAGTGATCATTTTCTAAACAAAGAATAATAAATTTTGAGTTTTTTATTCATTTTACGGTTTATTTTTGAAATCATATTCAAGTATTTACATGTTCAACATGTTTTTGTAATTGTCTCGTTTTAAAATATACTATTTGGGCCAATTCGTTAACCATAATAATCAATCTTGTGAGTCTTCAAATTAATAATTGTTAACATGACTCTATGTTACTTTTATTTACTGTTTTTGTTTTAAGGGGGACCCCTAGTGTGACATTTTGAAATGTCACACTAGTGGTTTGAATTTTTTTACATGTTTCGATAGTCTATACCTTTAAAAATAACATACTAAAATTTCAAATGCATATCTCAAATAGTTTTTGAGTTACAGCCATCCGAAGAGCGGATTTTGATTTTTAGTGTTAACTTTGAGGTATTGAGAAATGTATGAAGGTTGATAGTTCGGGAGTTTCTGGACGTGGTTGCCAGTCACATGTTGTGGAGAAGCTAGACAATGACACATTTAAACGACTCATCTAGTTTTACTATGACCGTTATAGTGAGTACATCGTAAATAATTTTAGTACAAATTCTCAATGATTAAAACTAAAAGGTAAAGTAGAGAAAAACTACATTTTTCAAATTTGCTGCAATTATAACTCGAAGACAAATCATCCGATCGATTTGATTCTTATTTCAGCTTCTTTTATATATGTTTCTTCGTGCCATGAACCTCCAGTTTCCCGATCGAATTAAAAATGTCATTTTTGCAGACCAAAAATCATCAAATTTTTACGTAAAATTTGAAACTTTTTTTTTAAAAACTCCACCATTTTGTTAAAATTCAACTTTTTTTCTTCGATTAAGGTTCATGGCACGGGCAATACCTTCTAGTTTAATAGGCTTTTTAATTTTTTTGATTTCAGGCACTGTGAAGGTCGCTATTACTGCAGCAATGGGGAAACTTTTTTTTGGAGTCTTGGGAAATCGCAAGTAACTCACTGAATTTTCAATTTTTTGGTCTAAAAATTTTATCATGAATTTATTACATATCAACAAATGTATCCTTAAAATGTTAAAACATTCCATATAGTAGTTTTCTTTAAAAAAATTCCCAGAAATCACCTTTTTTCAGGCGGTCACACTAGTGGTCCCCCTTAAGAATTCCATGGTGGTGGCGCAGGAAGCACCAAAAATTTTGCTTAATTAGGGTGCGTCTAAATTGCGGCTAAAATGACTGTTGTTCCAAAGTGGCTCCCACCTTCTATAATGTGTTCAATTGGGCATGTGAAACATAGTCAAAACCGCGGGCCGAAAAACAAAAATCACATCGAATCATGGGCCGGACTTATAAGGGACAGTGTAAAGAAAAACTCATTGTTCTGGAAATGATATTAAAAACGTCTAAACATTGTGAAAAAGAATAATTGCTGTAATAAAAAAATGATTCTAAATATGTATGTATAATTGTATATAGTTATTATTATAATTAAGCTTTCAAAAAATATCAACATTTATAAATAAGATACTAAAAATTATAACAGGTTTCCCGAAAATAGAAATAAAAAAAAAAATAATAAAGTAACATTCAATGCAAAACAAAATATCTTTTTAGGTTTCTAAGGGCCCAGATTTAATTAAGATTTAAAAAGATCAGAGTTTACTTTTTATTTGGAGAAAATATCTTATTCTTAAGGGAAAATGTATTTAAAACGAAATAATAAAATTACGACAGTTTATTACTAAAAAAAAAAAAAAAAAAAAACCAACACCTAATTAATTTCACAGTTTATATACTGTTAGCAGAATCACTTTATACGTATTAATGTCATAATTTCAAACACTACGCGGCGAAGTTGCGGGTAAATGCTAGTTCTTTATAAATTTGACAATACTGTTGTGGTATTAACCTTTACAAAATAATTTGTCAATCTCTACTGAATATATGATAAATAATCAACACAAAATATTCCTTGTCATCTCTATCAAAAGTTTCATCACTAAAAAAGCTTTCGTGTAGGAAATTAATAACTGGATAATTTTTTTTTCTGACACTGTAAATTGTGGAGTCGAAAAGATAAAATTTTTCGTAACTATTCGCAATAACATGAAAACATAGAACAGAAACACATGGAAAATAGAATACTATTGTTCAAATCTGAACAAGATAGTTATGTTAAAATGAATATGGAATGCTTTTGCAAATGCCCACATAAATTCTTACAATTTTGAAGTGAAATTTCTCCAATATCAGTGATACAAAGACAAAAGAAATGAACGGACGCCAAAAGGTAGAAATATGTCGGTGGAGGTACTAAAAATATTTTGGGTAACGTTCTCAATGTTCTCATCAAATTAAACTTTATTAAATTTTCTAAGAAACCGACGTTTATAAAGCCACGGTAAGAAAATCTTCTACCATAAAAAAAGGTAGTACACATTTTTAGGGTGCCGAAGAAACATTTTGTCAAATTCGTCTGTCTATACGTTCGTTCGTCAAATCCCCGTATTTTTTTACATCTTTACTATATAATTTCTTTTCATATATCATATTTTACAATTTTCGATTTTTAAGCCCCATTTGAAAAATACTGAGCTCCAAAATAGCAAATAGCTTGTTCAACTTCCATCCGTAACATTAGTTTACACGATTTTTGTCCTTGAAATGAAAGGTGTTTTTTCTTAACGAGTGAGGGCTCTGAGTTTCAAAAAAATTATGGAAAAAATCCAGCACGTCACATTTCAAAAATATTTATTACTCTTTATTTACAAGAAATGATGGTACAAAAATGTTAAAAAAAAAAATAAAAATGAACTATCTTAGCTTTCTTTTGTACTGGTTTGTGTCTGTGTCTCTTACATTAAACCAGCAATAGTTACTTAACATAGCTTGGTCCCAGTATCCCTCATAATTTTGCTCAAAAGTTTTTAAGTCCTAATGAAAATGCTCGCCATCTTCGCTACTGACGTTTCCGATATTTTCAGGAAAGAAATCGAGGTGTAATTGCAAGAAACGAATTTTCAGGGACATGTTTACATTCATCCGTTGAAAATTATGTAACAAATCGGCAAAAAATTTTCAATAATTTTTTTTTTTGTTACCTAGGAATTTTTGGATAACAAGTCATAATGAATTTCAAACAGCTTCTTCAGTATTCGAAATACTGTCTTCAAATATCTCATCCTTTAACATTCTTTTTATTTGCAGTCCGATGAAAACACCTTTCTTAAGTTTCGTCTCAGAAAGACCAGAAAAAGTGGCGTATAAATGTTTAAAGGCTGCACTAGTTTTGTCTAAAGCCTTGAAAAAATTTTCAATTAAACCAAATTTTATGTGAAGCGGCAATGAAATAATTTTTTGTGAGGATATCAGAGACACTTATGTTTTATATTCATTTTACCAGCAATATCTCCTGTTGAGAGACCGGGATTTTGAAATAACAAAAATAAACTTCTTTGAGTGATTCTGTTATGGGATATCATTTTTTAGATATAATAAGTTCACCGCAAACGTAACGAAAATGGTCAGGATGCATTATACACAATCATTTTGACATTTTGAAAGAAAATATTTATTTAACTGAACGTTACACTGTATCGAAATTTAAGAATAAATTCAAAACAAGCTTGTGAGGAGTTGAAAATAAAATATGTTGATAATTTTAAACTGTGACGTGATAAAAATATAAAATGTGTATGTTTGCGCTTAATTGTTGCAGTTAAATAGAAAAATATAAAATTCACTAAAAGGACAATAGTATTTTACAATATAAGTTCGGTAAGTTGCTTTTACTGATCGAGAAAATGTTGCGAAAACGAGACCCGTAGGGTCGAGTTTTTGCAATTTTCGAGATCAGTAAATGCACTTAACGCATCGTGTATTGTATAATATTTTTTGCACGATCGATTTAAAATAATTAAAGATTAAAAATGTGTTAAATAAAAAATAAAATTCAGATAATATAGATGAAATTTATATTTCTATGTTATGACATAGAATGCCATGAATAAATATTATAAATATTCATAACAACTAATATGAATCTTTGTAGTGACAATTGACAACTATATTTGTAAATAAAAAATTAAGTGTCAATATTTCACTGGCGTGAATATTTTTTTTGAATTTTCTATTAAAAAAAATTGAGGAAAATAGTTTGTTAAACTATATTATTAGTGAGAATAATGAAATTGATGAAGCATCTTATTTTTGACTGCAAATTTATTCTCGTAAAATGAAAGGAAGATTATGAAAGCCACAGAAAATCTTAATGATTGAACGACCTTTTGAAATGTCAATAAAATAAGAAGACTGATGCCAACAATAATAATAATAATGTGCAAACTAGTGAAAATTTTCATATTATTAATGGATTTATTTTCCTAATTGTTCAAATTGTACTTTTAATTTCAATATAAATAAATAAATACAATCATTTTTGAGCTAATTTAACTTACCACACTCCTATTTACTTACCACACATCTATTTCACTTACCGCACTGTTATTTTTTGGTTTCCATGGATATAGACAAACGTTCGGGAAATGTAACTTACCAGCATTGTCAACAGCATCGGTAAATGCATGAAAATACACGATCGTGCAAAAAATATTTTTTTTATTTTGTAAACTAGTGTAATTTTTAAATTGTAGCAGCTAAAAACACTAAATTAATAATTACATTCTAACCTCTATTTTTTGCCAAAATTTAAACTTTATGTAAACTTCGTGAACTTGATTTTATTTGGCGATAAAGTTTCAGATTAAGACAAGCAAAACCAAAAATCGAAAATCAAAATTTAAAAAAATCTTTAACATGTTGACCGGTTTCGATGTGTCAAAACACCATTTTCAAGACAAATAAATAAATAAAAATAAAACTTTTCAGTTTAGATCCAATAATAATAAAATCAATTATAGCAACCCTTTGGTTGTGAAACTATTGCAATTCGTATATCATCCTCCAATTTAAATTTAAAATAAAGTTTTATTAGTTAAAAATTGATTTTTGACTAAATTCGGTTGAATTGATTGGAATATGCAGGTTGAAGAACAGTTGAGAGATCTACAAATGTTGTCCTGTTTCTTGAAGATTTTTGCAAAATTTTTGCTAGTATTTATAACTGGATGTTTTTTTTTTTTATATTTTCATATTTAAATTTAAATTGTAAGATGATATATGAATAATTACTATGGCTTTAAGACTAAATTGATTTTATTATTATTTGACTCGTTAGGTCCAAACTGAAAAGTTTTATTTTATTTTTATTTATTTATTTATTTGTCTTGAAAATGGTGGTTTGATACTCCGAAACCGGTCGACTTGTTAAAGATTTTTTAAAATTTTGATTGTTTATAGACACTAAAATTATTTCGGCCAAGTTTGCCGATAAATTTAGGAGATATCAACAGTCAAATTTTTGAAAATTCAGGAAAAGAAATTGTCCCCACGAAATGGAATTGTGTATTCGAAAACATCCTCCAGCAACTGGCTCCAAATTTTTAATTATAGTTACATAAATCAATGTTTATTCTATACCTACTTCACAAATAATATTTCTCATCTTCGTAAGCTGATAGTGTTATCATGACAAATTTCTGGAAGCTACAGGATATAATTTACTTGTTATTTGTTATTAAATCTGATTAGGTAGACGATGATATAATTACATGGTATGATCAAACGATGTGTCAAATTATATAAGATATTTAATATCTACTCATATTACTAAACTAACATCAAGATACATACATACATGTAAGGGTATGGTAATGTAAGAATATTATGTAAATAGGATATTTAAAATGCAAATGAAAATAATATATCTAATAAATGAAACGAGAAAGTTAAGTTCGGTTACGTAAATATTAAAATTAACTGTAAAATTCATACGAATTTCTAATTATAACCATTAATTTCCATATACAGTAATCATCCCAAATATTATTTACATATAATCTGAAATGGCTATACTAACTACTGAAGAAAATTAAAGCCACGTCTACACTAACCAGAAGAAAACTGCCGGTTCACACTATAGAAGAAGGTGAGTGAGGCAAGGCGAAATACACCCATTAGGACACCACCTGAACGCATCAATCGCAAGCAAGTACCCACATTCGATCTGTCGTCTTAATTAGAGTTAGCATAGGTAAATGGTGAAAGTAAGCAATTGTATTTGAGTGTTAGAGCCAAAAAAGTGATTTTACATTGTTGCTCCATTATATTCATATACTTTCTATGTTTTAAATAAAAAAAAGAATTATAGCAAAATAATTGAATCTGGACATTTATGAGGTTATTTTTAATTTTTTATCTATCTATCGTTTAAGCTTATAGAGCAGTTTATTTCGATTTCAGATTGTTACATGAGAGGCAAAATGGAGCATACGTTTCAGCTGAACACTATTTTGCCTAAATTTCAATTGGTTGTTGTTTAATTATATTGGTTTAGCTATTTGTTTATTAAAGAGATGCATTACATATATAACGTTTTGTTCTGCCGAATACCTAGAGGGTAAGACGGGAAGAAATGCAATTTTTTCTATTGCTATACTTTATCTTTTGTTTAATTTGGAAGGGTGATTATCATATATGGTGGAAATAATCAAAAAAAAAAACTCTCGGTCTTAAAAACTCAGAATTTTATTTATCATTAAAGCTTAACTACTCTGTCTTAACCCACCTTCCCCTATGTATGCATTTGCATAATAGAGTGATTATTAGGGTTTTGTACATGCGCGGTTAACGCAAAAACCAGTAGGCAGACTTTAATGAAACTTTGCAAATAAATTTATTCTTTAGAGGTTTAATCCATATTTCCAATCAGAATTATCAGAATATTCTTTTTGAGATATTAAAAACATTCGAATTTGACAATAAATGAAAATATAAAAAAATAACAACGGTAATACTTCAAAATAATATTTAAAAATAGAGATGTCAACCTCAACTTTTTTTTTTTTTGTAAATTTCATTATGAACAATTTAGCAAAGTGAAGCATTATAAGGAACTGATTTCATCAGTTTTAAATTATCCTGATGAAATATTTCGTAAATTAAACGTACTGATATTATTTTAATATGATGTCAAAAACTCTTTCTAATCGATCGATCAGCTTTACAAATCAACTGAAGCGAACAAAAAAAGTTTAATTGACATGATTATTCTGAATAAAATTTTGCAAAACTTATTTTTGGATTATTTTGTTAAAAAATTTTTAAAAAACCAAACATTTTTTTGAAAGAAAAAAAAATCAATTTTAACTTGATTGTGTACTCAATTTAATTTGGATGCACATAAAGCATGAGATATATATCATAGTTAATGTAATCTAAGAATTTTTGTATAGTAAAAAAAAAATTACAATAGACAGATAAAAACAAAAAGCTGAATAATCTTCTAATTGACTCAAAACAAATTCAACATGATATACTTCAAAGGAAACAAAAAAAAATGAAAAGAGATATTTAGAGAAAGAAACAATTAAAAAGGGAAATTAATTAAATCCGAAAGTAATTTAATTAATTATACTCTCTCAAACCATTCGTCAATTCCACCTATTATTTCTTTTATCGTTACTTGACATGTCATAATTATACAATAAACTTTTACTGGAAGGAAAAATAATTTTGAAATCATAAAAAAATTATTTTTATCATTACAATTGATTATAATCGTTTATTAACGAAAGTACTAATAAAACGAATATTTAGTATAATAACTAAAATACAAAGATAAAAAGTTAATTAAGACAAAAATTATGTTTCAACAATTTGCTTAAAGCTACATCGGAGTTTTCTTGCGATCTTGACATTTTAACATATTTACAAGGACGTCGTATACTGATGATTCTAATTAAACAGAAATATTCTTGAAAACCTGATTGTTTAATATATTCTTATCAACATTAGAAACTAATACAAAGGTAAGTAACTTGCATCTATGACTTAAGTGTGGAAGTACACTTGTCCCGAAACTCTGTGTATATTTTTATGTGAAAGTCACTGAACAGTTTAATCATTTTTTTATTTATTTCAAATTCAATTTTTAAAGTGATTTTGTGTTTAAACTGCTTCTTGTCTTAAATTTTGCGTCTCAATTAACCTCATGTTTGAAACAGGAATAATTTTAAAGCAAGGGTAGGATGAACTGCTTCTTACTTTTTTTAAGCGGTTTAACTATGGAACTTACAAAAAGCTAACTTTTTTTTTTCTTAATATCAGATCAAAAATTAAAGAAACCAAACAGACATTATTTGACATTTTGAATTGTCAAATAACTGCAAAAAGTTAAAATTTAAAGTTTCTTGTTTTCCCAGTAACAAGAAATATAAGCAGTCCATTCCATGGACACTAGTGATGAGCAAAATTAGTCTTGATCTTGCAGTCTAGTCTTGGTCTTGCATTTTTTTGCAAGACCAAGACCAAGACTATAAGTATGGCTGCAAGACCAATACCAAGACTCAAGTAAGCAAGACCAAGACAAAAGCTAGACTCTTGCTAAACTATTTAAATAGTTTGAAAGTATAATTAATACCGTAAAGAGAGAAAATTCTGATTTTAGAAGGGAAAAATTCGGTAGTAAAAAAATGCAAGAAAGTGCAAGATTTTTTAGCAATACCAAGACCAAAACCAAGACCAAGACTCAAGCTGCTCTAGCAAGACCAAGACCAAGATTCTTAATTCAACAACAAGACCAAGACCAAGACTGCCAAGTCTTGGTCTTGGTCTTGCATTTGCTCATCACTAATGGACACAGTGTTAACATATTTTACGTTTACGCATGCACAGTAATTATAGGTCAAAATAACTAAAACTGTTTGACGCCATTGACAAATAAAGCAAATTCAGTCGTACAATTTTAAATTACTACAGTTACTCTAATATAAAAATAGACAGAAAGCTTCGTTTAATTTTGCGTCATTTGTTTGAAGACGTCATACTAATTTTAGGTAATCTGACCTGTATCCCTACTCTGACTTCAAATTTATAGGGGCCATTTATGGCCTAACCTCCAAATACTTTCAAAATTTGAGCGATATGGGACTAGTAGTAAATAAGTTATTGATATTTAATGGGATTTCACGGTAGTATCGTAATTACAATTATTCCGATCTCAAAGAAATTTCTAAAGGAAACCAAAAACGATGGAATAGTTTCGAAATTATGCTACTTGGTGGGATTTTCGGACACACAGACGGACAGAGAGACACGAAACCAATATTTTTCAGCCAGCTCCAAAACGTAAATTGCGCAAGGAAATTTTCATTTGGAGAGATAGGAGGATTTTCATATTTCAAAAGTGGTGACAGTGCTTCCACTTTAGTTGGCCTGCATACAAAATATCATGAACCCAGCAATCAAATTCTCATTTTCGTTTCAAAATTTTTAACTCACTAACTCCTTATATTATTATAAGTTTCATTTTAAAAAAACAAAAGGTATATTATTTTCTATTGAAATATTGAAATATGTGCTGGTAAAACGATAAAATCGAATGAAATATAAAATTAAAAAAATAAAAAATAAAATCAATAGTGAACACAAAGAATGTATTGAACTGTAATAATTCATTCAGACATACAACAGAACAGAACCGGCTAACAATATTCTGAAAAATAAACAATAATTTACACAAGTTTGATTTAGATAAAGAACACTGTTTACTTACTTTTATCAAATTTGCTCAAATGATACGATATATACATGGAGAGAAAATTCCTATAAAAATTACTGTGCTCATACTACAATCGGCGTGTAACAGGCGAACATATACAATTTTTGTACGGTAAAACTGTAAAAATTACAATAATATAATTTTTATAATTTTACCATACAAAAATTGGATATGTTCGCCTTGTACACGTCGATTGTAGTATGAGCACAGTAATTTTCATAGGAATTTTCTCTCCTTGTAGAGTACAGAATAAAGTTTAGTATGTACCTACACAGGGCCCGCTCCAAGGGAGGGGGCAACCCGGGCATTTGCCCGGAGCGGCAAATTTTGTAAGTTTTTGTAAAAAGAGGATGGCAATTTTAGAAGTGACGAGTAAAAAAAAAAGATTTGGCCGGGGCGGGAAATTTAAAGGGCGGTAATTCTGTAAAAAAGGGCAAAGGGCGGCATTTTACAGCTGACAACAAAAAAAAGAGGTCGCTGGTGTAAAAAAAGAAAAGAGGGCGCGATTTTCATACCCAGCGACCATAAAAAAAGGTTACCCATTTTTCACAGGGCCGGAATTATTCCCTTTGGCCCGGGGCGGCGTAAACGCTAGAGCGGGTGCTGACGTACATAACTTCTTGTTACCTGCATGAAATACACACGGCTAAGGGTGGTAGCGCATGAATCAGTCTAAATTTCAGTTGACAAAAAAATTGTGAGACTATGCGACCGAAGTGAAAACTTCTATGATTTATCTTGAAATAATACAAATACAAGTATCTGATACTAATTAAATGCATACTAAACGTGATTTCAATTGTTTAAATTTTAAAATTTATTTTGATTTGTTGAATTTTAGTAGTTTGACCAGGACAGGAATTAACTGATTTGTAATAATCACTTATTATTACACGAGAGTTTGTATTTTTTCGAATAAATTTGGGTTTGTCTAACGAAAATTTGTTGCCTAGCAATTTAACAAGAACTGTCAACTAACAAAAACGCGACAGCGAAGCTGAAGCGTATTTGTTAGTTGATAGTTTTTTTCAAATTAAATTGCTTTTAGGTAAACAATTTGAGTTGTAGAAAACAAAAATTTATTCAGAAAAAATATAAAACTCAAGTGTAATACGGTAAGACAATTTAACGAATAAAATAAATTAGTATTGATCAGTTAAATTTACCAATACGAATTTTTGTTTCATTTTTATCGTGTTTACCTACAATTAAATAACCAATGAAATGTTTTGTATTATTTTTTTCGCTGTAAAAATCTGTCTTAACTTTTTTTTCCATGATAAAAGTGAAAAAAAAAGAACTACAGTATTCTTATGGGACTTGATACACATGAGGTAAATTGTCAAAGTACATAAATGTGATTTCAATTCTTTAAATCTTAAAATTTATTTTGATTTCCATTTTGTGAAATTTTAGTAGTCTGAATTGAAAGGTAGTAATAATGAAAGTAAAGTGAAGTTATACTAACTTAATTTTTAGTGAACAGAAACATTAATTTAATGCCATCAAGAATGTTGTGGATAATTAAGGGGAACCACTAGTGTGACATTTCTAAAAAATCGAAAATTTTGCAGATTTCGATAGTCTAAACCTTTAAAAATAACATACTAAAATTTCAAGTGCATATCTCAAATAGTTTTTGAGTTACAGCCATCTGAAGAGCGGATTCTGATTTTTATTGTTAACTTTGGGGTATTGAGAAATGTATGAAAGTTGCGGAAGTTTACTTTCCGCACGCAAAAAAATTATATGGGAAGAGTACAGTGGGCAAACAGCTATTTTGCGTACAGAAATGTGTGCGCCAAGTTAGTACTTCTCCCGCATGATGAGTAATAAAAAAAAATAACAGTATAGTAGTTTTTACAAAACAATACTATTTCTTGAATTGTGTAATATCGCACACTGATTATTACAAAGTGTTCAAGTGGGAGTCGACCAGCTAATAAATACGATGACGGAAATAACGAATTCATAAGGATTTCGTTGTTAGAACTACGAAATTCTAAAAGTGGTAAATATCACGATAAGTATCTATTAAATTAGGTATTTGAATTTTTATTTGGGTAATAAATCTAGATAATAATCTCAAGATACTTATCCAACTATATTTATGATGTTTACATAGATAGCCGGCTAATTTACAACACTACCATTGTTAAAATTTTTATATAGACACCAGCCAAATTAATTCACAATTGCAAAATACCGTCAAAAGAGACTACTTTGAACAGACTTTTGTTGGTAACTTTTTCTTAACATTCAAAAATTCATTTATGGTATTTATTCATCAAGGTTTATATGATATACGTACGTATAAAAGAAAAAATTTTACAAACGTGTGCTTTCGGAAATCGAAAATAACTAACTTCGTCTTGATGAAGGTGGGTTGGCAAATATTTACTTACTTTAAACACAAAATCTGCTTTCCATTTTTAAATTATACTTTTTACCTAGTTGAATGTCACTGGTAAAATATATGAAAATTACAGAATTTTTGTGTAATTGTGGTATTTACTATGGTAATTAAAGGTTTGTTTACTTTTGTAACTACCATTGAGGAGAGAATCGACTAGAGAGAATGCTGTGTATTACAAATACATTAGGAAATTGAAGCAAAAAAATTGACTGATGCGAGCAAAAAAAAATTGACAGATGTGATTACTTTAATGGCGGTCAAACCATTAATTTAATGGTTTTTCTAATATTTATAAACAAGTCTCCCTGGTTACAAGTTGGGCTTACTAAAATGGAGTCATGCTTCAAAATTTAATGCCTGTGGTATCTCTAGGAAACATATGTTAATATGTTCGATTCACAGTTCAGTGGTAACTACGGAGATGGCTTGCCCGTAGTAAGGTGTAGTAAGAAAAATGGGTATAGGAGAATAACATGTAACTGGCCTACCTCTCTAGCAAATAGTGTCAGATTGATGTAACTTGGGGATTAGTAGATTTTGAAACTAGACAACTCAGAAAGCATAGGGTTTGGAAAGAAAATCATCAATAATTACTAATAAAAATTAATTATTTATTTTGCGACGTTTCGAAACATTAAGTCTTATCCTCAGGCATACTGTATGTATATAGAGAAAATATAGTTTTTAACAAAATAAAATGTCTTAATGTCAATGTAACTTCGTTTGACGGTAGTTATTATTGAAATATTGAATAGACAAACAAATATGTGAAAATTAATTTGAGAACACAATAATAATAGTCCATATTAATTACTAAAGTACACTGTCAAGGCAAGTGTCGACAAAAAAAAAAAAAAAATAAAAATTGGGTACACTTTTCTATATGAATATAAAAATCATGTCAAACTACAATGTCAAATTTCCATTATAAACAAAAAGTACGGGCAAAAAATGTTTCCAAAAATTTTCACAACTGCCAACAACTTTCTTGTTACAAAAAAAGGTAATCATAATAAATCAAACATTAACCCAGTTTTAGAACATTGAAAAATTTAAAAAAAAAAATTTGAAACAGGATTTTTGCAATTTTCAATTATTTTTAGTTATTTATATAATGTTCGTAATACTAAATAATTATTATACACAAAAAAATTATTTTGGCTTGCCTCCAATCGTACTCCCGCTATTCCGTTGAGCAACTTGAGCATATTTTTAAATTTTGTTTGAAAAATTTACTGTAAATTTGAAAACTTTTTTAAACTATCCTTCATTTTCATAATAAATGATATCTAAAATACAGTTTGTAACAAAAAAATATTTAAAGTTGCGGGGATTTGAGTTCGCTTTTCATATTTGCAAAAAATTTGAACTTTCTGTTAAAACTTATTTCAATATCATTTAAAATTTTTTTTTTTTTCAATTAAAATTATATACTCACAATTCTAATAATCAATTATTTAAAATATTAATCAAATAATCAGAAAGTGAAAAAATCTAAAAAAAAGCTTGAAAAATTACAAAATAAAAAATTTAATAATCAAAATCAAATAATCAAAATAAAAAATTCGCCAAGTGGCTATTAGACCACGAAAAATTAGGATAATACCAAAGTCAATTTCTCATATTTCATTCTAAAAATTGTGAAAAACTCTAGCCACTGACTAAGGAATTTTAATTTAATGTGTATTGCAAGGCCGCTCTTAGTTCGGTAGTCCCGGTAAACAGGATTTTCTTACAGGTTTAGGTTTTCTACGCTTACGCGATGTTATGCCTTTACTAATTTGTCCCCAAGGTCGAACAGGTTCTTTGGTTTGGTGTTACAAAATGCTTGACCACGTGTAATGGTGAATCGTAAATAAAACACTCGCGATTTTAGTTAAACAAAATATAATTAATTTATTAAATACTTCATTGAATTAACAAAAATAACAACGGTATTTAGTTACAACAATGACGAATTATTATAAAGATAATTGTAAAGCGTTTTGAGGGAAAGCGTACCCGTAAAATAATGTTGTTGTTGTTGTAAGACAAGACGAAATTAGAATGAATGCAAAATTTACAAAGTTCGTTATAAAATTTCTTATTTTTTCCATATCGAATGTTCCATAACGCCCAATTATAGTTGGGACATATCTTTTCTATATAAAAGAATGAGATACACAAAACACTTAAGTATATATTCTTTCTTCTTGGAAACCACTCCTAAATCGTTCTCCTCTGACCAACGACATTTGTTGTCAGGGTACTCCTACGTCATCATGTTCTGTCTCTTATTGTTTAAGAGATGACACTATAATTTCATGACTTTTTTAGCATATGTGATTTGACTACTTTTTTCAGTTAATTTCCAGGATTTTTTTTGCTAAGGAAACTTTAAATGGAAATTCATTTGAAATTACCCAGCGCCTGTTCCATGCCTCGTTACTGTATTCAACATGTCCTTGACGAATTTTTATATTACTCTTTTTACTTCTTATTTATACATTTTCGAAACAAAAATACATGAAGACAATTGTTTGAAAAGGTCAAAAACTTCTTGATTTTATAAATCCGTTAACAAAAAGAAATCGAAGGACGCCCTCGCTATATGTAAAAATATCATAACATTTACGTTGAAGCAAAAGACAGCAAAAAATATTGAAATGACAAAATAGACGGTGGGCGCGCTGGTAACTACAGAGGTTTCTTAAAATATTTTACATACTTTCCGATATTGTATATTGATAATATGTATTTTTGAAAAGTAGGTTACAAGTATAGCTTAAACGTCACAAAAAAAATCGTCTCTTATTTGCCGATATGTTTATATATTGTGTTAATTCTAATTTTGCAGTTACGAGTCGTTTACAAAGTGTTAGAAAATTTTAGCATGGACTGTATGTAAAATAAATGTGTTGGTAAATATGTGTATGTATAGGTATGAAGTTGTTAATTACTGTAATCTAATTAATTTGCTGGTTATTTTTCACAATATTTTAAATATAACTTGGCAGGATATGATAAATTGCACTGTAATATAATCATTTTTGTTAGTTTTTTTTTTATATATATATAAAAATTTTAATAACTTAAAATTTTAATAATAGGAAGTTATTGTAATCGGTCCGATTTTACGTCTCGCTAATTTTGACATATCTCCATGTTTCAAGGTCACTAGAATCAGAATCCATCGTTTTTAGCGTGATGTCTGTGTGTGCGTTCGTTAGTTAGTTAGTTCGTTCGTTCGTGAATTTTTTTTCCTTCCTTTTTTTCCAAGATACATTTTTCCTCGCATATCTTGAGAACAAATGAAGTTATAAAAAACATGGGATCGTTGCTTTGTTACTTTTCACAACAAAAATCGTATAAACACGAGTCGACTTTCGGCCGTTACGCCATCCTCAGCTGAAAAACACAACTAAAAACTGTTTTTTTAGGCAAAGCTATTTATATTATAAAAATGAAGTGAATAATGTATTAGTGGGGGATGTTAGAAATAGAGGCCGATATAAGTATATCAAGACAAATGTACGGGAAATCCCAAGTTAAAAAATTTTTCGATAAATTTTTTTTTTAAATTATTTGCATATGTACCTACAGCGAATTTTATTTTAAAAAGGTTATTTTAAAAAGGTTAACCTTTTAAGTAAATTATTTTGCTTGATTGATGACGTGAATCTTGCACGACTTTGCATAAGCTATCTACTGAATTACGTTAAAAGTTTTGGACAAATGTATACCTATTAAACGTAGATAGGGGGAGACGATCATAAGGGGAACAATTACCCCACCTGAAAGGAGATAAATACAAACTTTATAGTGGTTTTTTTCAATTATTATCCCAGTTCTTTTGCAGATATAATTGATTTTATAATTTTAAATACATTTTTTTTAAATATATTTTTTGAAATTTACAATGCCAAAAAATACTTTTGTAATTTGAGAGCTCAATAGGCACTTATGTAAAACCACTATAAAAAAGACTTCTCTTGAATTAGTTATATTTCTACAAAAAAAAAAAAAAAAATAGCAATAACGAAAAGTTTACACCTAAATTATCCTAATTCAACAAAATAGACTAATTTAAATAGTTTCGATGAAGCTAGAAATTTCTTTTCATTCTGATGGTGTCATTGTTCAATAAATTTTTTTGAATATTTTAAAAACAATAAATTGTTTTTTCATTTTTGATGAAATTAAGCAAGTATAGAAGCGTTAGAAGAAAATTTTCATTTTGATGACGTCATTAAGTTCACTTAAATTTTTCAATGCTTTAAAAATCGTAAATAAAATGATGTTGAAAGATGTTTTTTTTTTTCATTTTTATAAAAACTAAGCATGTAAGAAAAAATTTTCTTTTATACCAGAAATGAGAGTTTCACATCAATCAACTCAAATCAATTCAATCAAATCACTTCTATTCTATAGAGCTTGACATACAAAAAAAGAAATATTTTAATCTGAACGTTATCAACTTTAGAAAAATTTCTCCATGTTAAAATGATAGAATGATTAAACTGGGAGCGAATTATGGATTCTCAAAGTCGTTTCTTTCATTTTTACTAAAATTAAGTTTATTTATATTCAGTAAGATACTTTAAGATAATTTTTTAAATAGATTTACCTTTACGTATCTAGGAAATATTAAAGAGATGAACATTTTCTATTTGCGAAATGTTTGATGAGTGTAATAAATTTTATAAATGGAGTATTTTATCTTTCGAAGCGAAGCTACACACTATGTAGAAATACTGGTAGGTATGTACAATCTGTACATGTTTTAATCTTCTATTTTTGCCTTTTTTGCCTTATTCCTGTATAATTTCTTCATATATATTACACCAATAGGAAGAAATACATAATGATATATGTGTGTGTGTATAGGAACTAGAAGCAAATCAGAAGAAAATGAAAAACGTTTGTAAAACTAATTTATTATTTTCAAGTTTTCCGTGCACGGGTTCCTGCTATCCTTATTGTACACATAGACAATAATTATTATAAATACAACTTACAAAATTATTACTATTTATTCAATTTACTAGATACAATTTCATATTTCATTTGATGAATTTATAGGGTCAGTTGGGGGTTATTTGGGTATGCCATTTAACTGTTTTCAAAATTAATGTCTTCCGGTTAGGGTCCCATCAACAATTTTTGTCGTGTAACAAACCAATGCATACTCTTTCAACCCTATCTTTAAACATTTGTCATTTCAAAGATGGCGGTGTGATCATTTGAATTTATTTATGTTTCAAGATGTTTTTCGTAGCTTCTTGCAAATGTTTTGTGGTATACTGTAAATGATTTACAGGAGTGTTAGTCATTTTACATTATCAAGTATTCAAACTATTTTCAATGTTAGATATTTTTTAGATAAAAATGTAGTTTTTAATTATTGTAGAAGTTAATTTTTAGCATTTCGTAATATAAAAACGAAATTCTAATAGATTCATCATGTCTGTCTCTACATTGGATGAGGTTAATTTTAACAATAAAATTAAATAACAACAAGAAATATTTTATCCCAAGAATTGTTGAAAATTCTAACTACTGACTACGACATTCTGATTTAATGTGTGTTTGGCACGCACTTAACAACTTTGTAATTTTGGGTAATATTTACAAAAGCGATACAGGCGATGGTTACGAAATGGACTATTTGTAGGTACTGATTTTCAATTGAATTATTTTTAAAAAAAGAAATGTAAGACTACATATTTTTTTAAAAAAAAAAAGGAAAAATTAAATGAAAATTAATTTATATTTTATTAAGATTAATAAACTTGAGTAAAATGAAAAATAACAATTTTTTTCTTCCGATTGAAAATAATTGAATAAAAATAATCGAATGAAAATTAGTGGACAAAAATAGTTGATTTTGAATATAATAAGTGATAATTATGTTAATGACGGAAGTACTTAGGGATTAAACTGGATGTTAACGGTAGCGGTGAAAAAAACCACAGAAAGGCCGGGGTTCAAATTCCTGATCACTACGGTGAGTCGCGAAAATTTAGGAGTATCCACTGTTCACTCAATAAAATAATAGTGGTTTGGACGCGCTCGTTCTAGTCCAGTTTTGAATGCGTGACAACAGGCGCGTTCCTTATAGTTTGTTTAAAGTAGTAATGTGAGGTATTGTCCGCTTATCGTATACATAGTTTAGTTACCAGCCACGAGTCAAGGTGGCTGGTTCTCACGCGATCGGTTCCTTCAACAAATTTTTTTGACGTGCAAATATCACCAATTTTATTTTTTTTTGATTTCTAATTTAATCATTACAAATTTTTTTTGCTCGTATCCTATACTAGTGATAGGAGTTTTGACGATGTATATATATATATATATATATATATATATATATATATATATATATATATATATATATATATATATATATATATATATATATTAGGGTGGTGCAAAAAAACCACATATTTTTCTTTTTTTTGTCTCATAGGAAAAAAAGTTAATTTAGCTCGACTTAAGAATGCTCACCAAAAATTAGCTCGATAAAAATTTTTTTAAGGGTCGCTCAAAACTTTTTAAAATTTGAAAATGGGCCAAAAATTGATTTTTGTTTTTCATCAAAACTTTTTTCTCATCCCTGCATGTTTGTACATTGAATAATAAAAAATTCTTCCAAATTTTAAATCAAAAAATTGATAATAAAAGGTCGCTCAACAGTTCTGAAAATTTTTCAAGTCAAAATATTTAATATTTTTCAGCGCCCCTAAAATTTTATAATGCTTATAAAATCTTCTCCTACATTTTACATTTTACCTATCAATCCAAAGGTAATATTACTTTCTACGTAAAATATGTAAACGATGCAGTTGGCAAAAATTATGTTGTTGTTTATTTTCATTTAACATAGTAAATTGACGTATTTGACAGAACTGTCATAGGGGAATTACATATAGTTATCCTACTTATCGTTTACCGTTGCATTAGCATTAGAAACAAACTTTCTCAACAGTCAAAAGCATGTTATGTACATATTTTCAACTCTCTGTGGAGTTTGTCTATAGAACTAAAACTTCACTTGTATGAGTGTACTTTGGAAGATATGTATAGGTACGCAGTAGGTATACTCGAATTTATATAAACTGAAAATGATTCATTCAATATGAATGCACGTAAGTTTATGCATCAGACACGCTCGTAATATAGCTGTCTCTCACAAGATCTACTATCTAATATATTGAAAAAGGATATATTGAAAAAAATGAATTGGTTTTATTAGTTTCCTTCGAAACCCCATCTCCTACAACTTCTACATGTAATCTTCAAATGGAAACATACATAATATTATATTCATATTGCATATTAATGTATACTACATAGTTAGCTTAGTGTTATAAGAGAAAAGATAATAATATAAGACAACAATACTTACATTCTTGTTTAAAAGTGAAATATTCTGTGAGATGTCTGCATTCATGATTGCCACGTAGCAAAAACAATGTTGTTGGAAAACATAATTTTAACGCCCACAGGTACAATACACACTGCAACAACAAAAAAAAGCAACTTATATCAACACAACAGTTACACCAATATAATATGTAGATAGCAGCACTCTATAGTGTAAGTATACAAACAAAACAAAATGAATGCTTTCTGTTTTGTATTCATTTCATTTTATTTACTGTTAGTAGGTACTTGATTTAAATATTATATAAAAGATGGAGGAAATATGCAACTGAAAATTACAAAACAGAAATCGATTTGAATTCTGATTTTGATAATAAAAAATCATTTGATGGTGTTGGCGCTGAAAAGTATACGAGGGAAAAGTCGGCAGTTATGATAACTTGATAAAATTTACCCCTGTCAATCAATTCAAAAAATTCGTTAAGTGCGTGTTTTTGACACGCACTAAGTAATGTCACCTCAGTGAAAGTCTTAATTTATGATTTTTTGTTAACTCTATAGTTGTTAACTCCTACAGCCCTCTTGCGTTTATTCAATATGGATGTACAACTCTATAATTATTCAATATGGGTATACAACTCTATAATAATGTTTCCCCCACTATGATCACACAACGATATTAATATGTCATCCTTCGATGACATAAAAATTGATACCAACATAGAAAAGTTAATTCACTTAAATTTTGACAATAAAGATTTTATTAATTTTATGAATTGATCAAACAACTGAAGACATGAGTGGATGAAGGTGTTATGTAACATTTTTTATAATTTTACAATAGAAGCGTTTGAAAGTTTTTATTTACATACACTTCCCATGCAATAGCATGCGTTTATTATTGAACTTCTACAAAACTGTTGGACGTAATGAAAAAAAATTGTAATTAATATACCATGTGAGTTTTTTGAGAGTTGCTGTTTTTATTACAACCAAATTTGTATGAAAGAAATGGTACTGGAAAAGGTTCTTTTCTTGGATATAATGGAAATATAGCCAACCAGAACACTATCGGTTGAAGTAGCTGTAAGTACATATGCATATTTTTATCGCTTAACTGATAAATTAAAAAAAAATTAAAAAATTAAACTTGGGCAAAAAAAATTTTTTTTACTCATTTATGTTGTTAATTAATGCGTTAGATCAGTTTTATCGAAAAATTAATATATAGTCTCATTTAAAAATCTGTAAGTTTGTATCATAGCTCGAAAACCATAAGAGCTATAAAGCTCCTAACTATAGCAATCGGTTGCCCCCGTCGATATCTACAACTGTAATTTGAACAATTTTTCGATTAAATCAACGGTTTGGCTGTAATAAAAATGGCAACTCTCAAAAAACTCACACAGTATACGATACTTCAGCATAGCATATTCCAAAATTTTGCAAAAAAATGACTTTTTGAAAAAATTTTATGTATCACCTTTACTTACTCATGTCTTCAATTTATAAAATGAATATCTTAACCCTGAATAACTAAACCTATTTTATGGTCACATGATTACTAAACCTTGGTAAATTTGACGACACATATTTTTTTTTTTTATCTAACAAGGACGGGTCCCACTGTGTGGGTCACCGATTTGGCCGAGTTTCCGTATACTTAAAGAGGTTCACTAGTGTAATAAATCCCCAAGGCTCTAGGGTGCAACACTCGGAAATAAGGAAGAAATTTCTCCCGAAAGTTTTAGGTGTACCACTATAGTACAAGTTTCAAAAATTCAAACTTATGAAAGTTGTCTTGGCGATGTGAATATTTTCTTTTTTCTTTTACTGATCAAAAAATTGGCTAATTTCGACGGAAATAATATTGTAACAAGTAAAAAATATGAAATTGGAAGAAAATACATACATATATTATTCTAAAATTATACTCTTGCTTTCTAAATGTAACATTAAAATTATAAATATTTACAAGTTTTTGTTAAAATAAAAATACAAACGGAATATTGGCACAAGTATTACAAACATATAAATATATCGCCATCGCGAGAGTATTTGTGTATTTTTCATATGACTATTGTATGTTAGAATGTTATTGATTCACGTGATCAAATTTTTTTAACAGAATTTTTATTTTTTCCAATATTTACTATTTTCAATTCTGTTTGTTATTTTATTCCATTTTTGGGTGCTTAAAGAAATAAATTCATATTTGTATTTATGTTAACGTATTATTACTAAACATTATAATTTATGATTATTAAGAATAAAACATATTTTAAGAAACCGACTTCAAAAAGTAAAAAATAATGTATTAGCACGTATTTTGAAGTCAGGCGTAGTATCGCATAAAAAATGCGATCGAATCTGCTTGTAAGATCAATGAATTCTCGTGAATCTACATTTTTTTTAATACTACGCCTGATTTCAAAATACGTGCTAATACATTATTTTTACTTTTTGAAGTCGGTTTTTTAAAATATGTTTTATTTCATTACTTTTAGTGTGAAATAAATTTCATACCTTTTACCATTGCAATATTTAATTCTTTTAAATTTAAAAATATGTTACTATAGTTTTTAAAGTAAATAATTTTACATATACAAATTTTAAAATTGCCATAATTATATTATCGAAGATGGTTAACTACTCAACCAAAATTTTTATGGGACCACCTGGAGAGCTTTACTTACTAACCAAAAAAAAAAATGGCGTAAATTGGCCCAGAAATGTGGGAGAAATCGGTGTACATACATAAAAAAAATATATATACATACGGGTTGAAATGAGAACCTCCTCTTTTTTGAAGTCGGTTAAAAACAAACTGGGTTGATTTGATACTGGAGGCCATATAGGATCCTCGTGTTCCAAGGCGTGTGGCGCATAGCTTGCTCGTGTTCGTAATATGCTTATATAAATCAGTAAAATGATCTCAATTACCTTCAAAATTTAATAGCATTCTTCCATCTGGAGATGAACTCACAAAAGCTCTGAAAATTGCGTCAAAATTGCTCGAATAGTTTCGAAGTTAGGTGTGTTGGTATGTTTTACGGACAGACAGATAAAAAATCGACTGCGACGAAAGTGACAGGGTGCCATCTAAAGACGAACTCATAATTAGAGATAATTTCTGAAAAAAGAGGTGGATCGAGTAATGTGATGAAAGGACATTTTTTTTAAAAATCGTCTTAATTTCAAAACCAAGTAATCAAATATTTTAATTCTTGCGGCATAAGATACCTCAAATATTACTTTATGTTTTAAACTAAAAAAAATTTTTTATGCTTTTTAAATAACAGTAAATTTCTCTGTTTGAAAAAAATTAGGTTTTTGTTCCATTCAGTAATTCAATTCTCATTGAATGGGACAAGGAGAATATTGAATGGGACAACTGGGACATAAGTAATACAATGTAAAATTCATGCGGTTTATACAGGCTAATAAAAATATGGAAATGATCAAATATTTCAGCGGGAAAGCATTTTTGGGATAAATGATGAGGACCAAGACTGTTCAGGAAGCTTTGAAACGTGAAACGCGAGTGTAAATTTTTAGTTAGGAGAACAAAAACCCTTCGTCACAAAAATAATTGCAATCCTTTCATTACCTTATAGTTTTGAAAATAGTATAAAAACACTGTAGTAACCTCAAAACTTGACACTATAGTAAACTAAAAACTTTGGTTTTCACTTTCCGACCTATTAGAATAACTTGCCTATTTTGGTAAGTTCAAAACTTTATTAAAAATTTTAGTTTTAGTACGTGCTTCTTATAACTAACTGGTCGTAAGTTATTTTCAATATTACGTTCTAAAAATAGATTAAGAAATTAGTTGTAAAAACAATGGATAAAAATAAATTGTTTATAAGTACCTAATATGAATAAGATAAACATAAACGTGGTATGAATTTCAAAAGTTTAAAAAATAATGAAGTCTTTTTCTTTCTAGACAACAATATTGTATTAAATAAGGCACATTGTTATATATTGTTATGTAGCTTTACAGTGTACAGCTGGTGTTCATTTTATGACAATGGTATTATACATAATTGACTAACATACAAAAGTTTTCCCAACTTTATAAATAATTTGAAGAAAAAAGACTGTTTTACTTTTTCTTTTGAAAATACTAGTTTTACTTTATTCAATAAGAACGAGAAATCTTTGTTATTTTAATAAAAATTTAAAAACAGTTCTAGCTTTGTTTTATATTAATTCAATCCTTTTAAATATTCTATTCTTTTTACTAGTATCTTAAAAAAATACCCCCTTCTCTTACCACTGCGAATTCTCGGTTACGAAAATTACTTCATTTTGAAGTTCCATATTTTGAAAACGAAGCATAAAATGAAAAATAGTATCAAAGGAATCTCAACTTCATTATAAGAATCCTTTCTAACGAAATTCAACACGATGTGGAACGTAAAACGAGAAGAAGTTTTTCTTGGACACATCATATCAGAAGCAGGTATTTAACCAAATCATGCTAAAATCGTCAAAACACAAGAGGATATTAAATCATTTCTAGAATTTCTTGGACACTACAGGAAGTTTATCAAATTGAAATTTTACATTTTCCACACTGCGGAAGTCTTTCCGGTATTCAGAAAAAAACGGTTGTCTGAATGTAATGAAATTTCTTACAGATCATATTTATTAACATACTTCGATTTGCGACCCGAAGTTGTACAAAGTGGGTTACTCCAGAGATATCGTGCAAAAAAATATCTCCACATATAGGCGAACGTACACACACAAAAAGAATGTAAAAACAATGTAGTGATTTCAAACCACATAGATTATATTAAAAATTTGGATTTGGACCGAAGACAATTGTACAGTTGTTCCCTATACCGGTAAGTAAAAAACTGATGTAAAGGGCGTGTCCATTAGTAAAATGATGTAAATTTGAAATGTTGCCAATTAAAAATAAGAATGGTCCAAATTCGATAAACATATCGATAAAATGCTTTGAGTTTGATGTATTTTGATAATGTGACGTGACGTCAGAAATAATATTACCTACGCCTCCGTTCACAATAAAAACAATTTACATTCTTTATCAGATAATTTACATAAATAAAAGATAATTAAATAGTGGACGAAATGTGAATTTTTATATAATAAACGATTGTAAATTTCCGTAAAGATATGTTGTTGCACTACATCACTAATTTAAATAAAAAAGGAAGAAATGTCAAATTTGGTATTTCCATTCTAATTTTGATCTCAAAATTTGTTTTTTAAAAAAATTCTTTTTGCTCAACACGCGTTTTTTTTACAATCTAGGGTAGGAACTGAAAATATAGAAATATAAAACCTGATTGGAAGTCAAATGAAACTATGCGAATAAAATGTGGAGGTATAAACTTTGTATCTGTTGCAAAAAACGTAGTATACCGTCAGTTGGAGCGAATCTCGGCGATTTTTTTAGTTTTTTAGCAATGAATTGCTTCGAGTTTATCTAAAAAATTCTAAAAAATAAATTAAATGCTTTAATATTACGAGCATATAGGGTAGTAATAAAAATATCAAAATTTGTACTGCAACATTTCTTTTTTTTTTTTGGTTATATAGTGTCCAGATTAGCCCCTATGTGTGAGACGAATCTGGACAGTGCTTTATTTGCAATATAAATCATATTCAGTCATGCATATGGGTGGAATCGGACATAAAAAGATAAAAATAGCTGAATTTCCAATCTGGAAATTCGCTAAGATAAATATTTGCATCAGCGAATGACTTTTAACGGGTGGAATAAAACATTTTGAATTTTTTTTCCATCTGCCCTTGAGTTTATCAGGCAAGGTCGATTTGGGAACATGGAAATATTCAGCAGCTTGTCTGAGCGATTTTATTTTATTTTTAATATCGGAAATCAGGGGCGCAACAACTACATATCTACAGGGAGTCCAACAAAAATTTAAATAATCAAATTTTTTATAACGCAGTTCTCCGAAATTATGCCACGTAAATATAAAAGATCCATTAATGGATCAGGAAGAGCCATCATATTAGTGAAGATAACGAAAATAATGATGATTGCCTGTGTATTGAATGTTTTGAAAGGTACTTAGAAACAAAAAAAGTTGACTGGTTAAGATGTATAAAGTGCCAAAAAAGGTTACATATGGCATGCATCATGTATGGAGATGTGTGTAAAATGCAAAATTTTTAATATGAACTATGCGGCGTCTCACTTTCTTTGATGCGGCATCTCTCCCATAGGTGTGGGAGAGACGCCGCTTTGCAGGCTCTACAAAAATGTTAATTATGAATTCTTTATGACTCAAAATTTAAAATTATTTATAAAAAATTGTAAAGAACAATGTTTACATTTATTGTGTACCAAATTTCAAATCAATTAAATGCATACTTTAAGAATTATCAAGTGTTTTCAAAATGTGCGGCATCTCTCCCGCATTCACCTTAACATGTACTCGTTAACAAAAATTTCCCCCGCCTGGCCCACTGATCGCCCCGCCACCCCCGCTGCGCTACTTGGTTCTGTAGATATGAGCTTTGAATAGTGTATGAATGTAACGAACGACGTTAGATATTAATTATATTGTTCATAATTAATGAATAATAACAATGTACATAACACTAAATTTTGTTATGCAACAGATGATTACATGTGAGTATGTATGTATGCATGTACTATGTAATAAACTGTTTTTATGTATACATAATACATATATATATATGTTAACACTTGTGTATGTACCGTAAACACGGATTACTTGAGCCCTAAGGTGTAACTTGAGCCGAAAATGGAAAAAGTATGATTTTTTGTTTTGTGCTTAGTGTAGCCAGTAGTCAAAGTACGTTACAAGTTTATCTGATAGGTAACAGAACTAGGTTCACTGTGTTTATGTTTAGGTAGTTTTGAAACTTGACAGTAGATGTCAGGCGAGTGTTGTTTACCTCAATTTGAAGTTGCTGTTTTTGTTATGTTGCTAATTTTCAACTGTAAAAAATATTTCGATAGCTCACATTTCGATTGCTTCGTTACTAAAGCAAATTCAGCCATATTCATATGACAGCTATTTCCTGAGTTTCTTAATTTAAGATTTTTTATAAACCAGGTAACATAACTTTCAGATTAGGGTAACTTGAGCCCATTATAACTTTGTTATAAAATGGTACATGGATCCAATTAAAAAAGCATGGAAGTGGTCTAAGAACAAGGACGTATTGTACTATAAATGAGAAGATATATAGTTAAGAAAATACTTCCACCTACACTAATCACACTTTAACTCATAAAAACAATTTGGTATCCATAACAATTTTTGCTTGAAAATTTTTATTCAGTTTTGGTACACATTCATATTTTTTTCTAATAAATACATGTTTGTACAATGTGTTTTAGTTAATAACCAACATCCTGCATGGTCTCAAACTGTTTTCAAATGGAAATCACTTGGAAATTTAGGTTTGAGCTCAAGTAACCCGATCTTGAAATTAACTTGAGCCAAAATCTAAAAAGCTATAAAATTTATGAACCATAAGAAAAAGATCCATATTATATAATAAATTAACCGTAGTTATATATAGATTAATATACTGAATTTCCTATCCCGAATAAATATAACAATTACGCTAAATTTTACAAATTATCAGATGATTTGCAAATCTGGGCTCAAGTAACTCGTGTTTACGGTAGGTATTTGGATTACACACATTGTATATGTGTACACTTATACTTGTAAGCTTTTATTCATTGCAATGTAATGAATGGTAATATCGAACATATATAATATGCATGATCGAACATATATCCAAAGAAAAAAGTTTCCCACTGCTGGAGTGATCGCGGCCTTCACACTGCCTGAAATTAAAAAAAACAAACAAAAAGCCTATTAAACTAGAAGGTATGATCCGTGCCGTGAACCTCAATCGAAAACAAAAGTTGAAATTTAACAAAATGGCAGAGCTTTTAAAAAAACGTTTCAAATTTTGCGCGAAAATTTGATGGTTTTTGGCTTGCAAAAATTACATTTTTTATTCAATCGGAAAACTGGAGGTTTATGGTACGAAGAAATATATATATAAAAGAAGCTGCAATAAGAATCAAATCAATCGATTGATTTGTCTTCGAGTTATAACTGCAGCAAATTTGAAAAATGTAGTTTTTCGTAATTTTACCTTTTAGTTTTTATCACTGAGAATTTTCATTAAAATTATTTACGATGTAGTCACTATAACGGTCATAGTAAAACTAGATGAGTCCTTTAAATGTGCCAGGGTCTAGCTTCTCCACAACATGTGACTGGCAGCCACGTCCAGAAACTCCCGAACTATCAACCTTCATACATTTCTCAATACCTCAAAGTTAACAATGAAAATCAGAATCCACTCTTCGGATGGCTGTAACTCAAAAACTATTTGAGATATGCACTTGAAATTTTAGTATGTTATTTTTACAGGCTTAGACTATCGAAATAAGCAAAGAAAATTCCAATTTTTTGAAAACGTCACACTAGTGGTCCCCCTTAAAAAAATTTGAAAATTGTATTTATTTCGAGATTACCTCTTACAAACAAATCTATAAATTTTACGATATACAATTAACGAATAATTGCCATAAAAAGTAGATACCTGGGGATTCCAGACAGAAATGTTTCCAGCAACGAAATTCGATAATAAAAACAAAATACTAGACCTTGAATAAAATGTAAAAATTTCGATTCAACCAAACGAAATTTATATGCTTAGTGCTACCGGTATAAATCCCACATTTATCAACTTAAATGATGATAATTTAACGTTAATTATGTTGAAAATTCTAGCACTACATAACATATATTTACCGTGACATGATAATAATGAATGTGTTTTTGTCTGGACCGAGGGAAAACACACATGAAAATATATGGGTGAAATAAAATTTCGAACAAAAAAGTCTGGTAAGTACTTTTTTTTATTAGGTCATCCGGAAAGTTCGTGCCGTTTTCGAAACCGCTCGAATGAATTCATATTTCTTCAAGTAGCAACCGCAAACAGAACATGCAAATAGCATGTTAGTGTTAGGCCGATAGTGTTGCTTGCAATATGTATCATAAATCTTTAAACAGTGTTTAAATAATTTTTTTTGTCAGTAATAATGAGCAATTTTAGACATCAAGGAACATTATGCCATGTTATACGAAATTAAAAAAAGATACTAATGCAGCTGACGCAACGAGAAATATTATTTTGTAGTGTTTAATGGTGACGATGTGCTTTCTGACAGAACTTGTAGAAAGTGGTTCGCTAGATTTCAAAAGGGTAATTTTTCTTTGGAAGATGAAGCTCCCTCCGGTCGACCTGTGTGTATTGACGATGAAACAAAGCGTCAAGAAATACACCACAAATCCAATTTTACGTAGTAGTCGGTGCAAATTTAAGGAGAAGTACGTAAAATCGGAAGATCAGGGGCGTTGGTAAACTTTTGTTTTGGGGGGTGGGTAAATATTATTTATCTGAATTTATTTAAAACAATATTGTCTTAATAGACAATTTACACTTAAAATTCGGTTGTGTGGACAAAGGAAATCGAATGTTATACTAATGAATATGAGTGACAACTTTTATAAAACTGTCCAAAAATCAACTTCACTATCGCATTCATCAGCGTAAAAGACCCCAAATAGAGGAAGCTGACAAAAATTCTAGAATATTCTACTCGTGAACTGGCTAAGATACCAAAAAACAAACTTCACTATTGAATTGCGCACTAAAAATTAGATTAAGCAGCGCATTTTGACAAAAATTCTAGAATGTTCTATTCGTCAACAAACAAAGATATCGAAAAATCGATTATACCATTTAATTGGTCATCGAATAAAAGACGGAATAGCACATTTTCATAAATGTTCTAGAATATTCTATTCGTCAGATAGCAAAAATTGTTTGTCAAAATCGGACATTTGGTTTACATTAGTTTAATTTCGGTTGGACAATTAAGTGGTGCAGTAGATTTTCCAATATCTTTGTTAGTTGACAAATAGAATATTCTAGAACATTTCTCAAAATATGTTATTTGGTCTCTTTTTTGGTACTCGATTCAATGGCGACGTTTGTTTTTGAATATCTTTGCTAGTTGACGAATAGAATATTCCAGAACATTTGTCAAAATGTGTAATTTGACCTCTTTTTCAATGAACAATTAAATAGTACAATTGATTTTTCAGTATGTTTGCTAGTTGACAAATAGAACATTCTAGAATTTTTGTCAAACTACACTGTTTAATCTCATTTTTAATAACCAATTCAACGATGAAGTTTGTTTTTTGATATCTCTGCTAGTTGATGATTAGAATATTCTAGAATTTTACGTTACTCATTTTGCATTTGCGTTTTGCATATTACGTATACAGAATATGTGCATATATATCTTCAGTGAAATTTTAAAATTTTGAAAGGCTACGAGACCCTCAGACAATTTTACCTACGGCCCTGACTCTGGCTTGGTACATAAATTTTCACCAACACAGACAAACAACAACATATCTGTGAGAGGAGAACCCCACTAAATCGCTGACGTCACTACGTAAAATCGGAGTACGTACCATTGGATGGCCACTGTAAAGCGAAACTCGAGTCAAACTGTCAAGAATTAGCGGCAATTTTTGAGCATTCAAAATCCACAGTTTTCGACCATTTAAAGAAAATCGGGATGGTCATTTACACTAAAAACGGCACGAACTTTCCGGATGACCCAATATTTATCATTTATTATTTTCTACATATTTGAATATTTGAGGTTATAACCATAACCTAACTGGAAAGTACCACCACACATCATTATACATAATATAATGTTTTGTCGTGTTTTTATTTTTTGTTTTTCCAAATCATAAACAAAATTTTTTTTATAAACATAAATTTTATCTAACGCTGTTTATTTATTTATTTTGAATATAATAAACAATAGAGGGAAAGAAAAACAATTTTTGAAAAAATATTTTTTATTTAAAAATATTTTTTGTGTTGGTGGAATTATACTGAAACAATAATTGGAAGAATAAAAACAAGCAGAGTTATGTATGGAAGAGTTGTGCTGTCATTATAATAATTGTAACAGACACAAAAAATATACCACATTCAGAACATAAACAGAATAATTTACCACCATTCATGGTGGCTTTAGCTAGAGCTACTATGCTAGGTAGGTACAGATAAATTTATTTAACCTATTTTTATTGAAATATTCAAGTGATAGCGAGCGAAAATGGAACAAGTGGAGTACGTAATTAACTGTAAAAATAAAAAAAAAAACATTTGTTAAGTTTTTTTACATTAAAATAAGGCAACAAAATATTACGTTCAAGAGAAAGGATGAGTCGAAATATTTTAAATGTTTTATTTAACTATTATCTGTAGGTTGATTTAAATGTATATACAACGTGAGTTTTTCGAGAGCTGCCATTTTGATTACAGCCAAACCGTTGATTTAATCGAAAAATTGTTCAAATAATTAGTGTTCAAATAAGAGTTGTAGATATCGACGGGGGCAACCGATTGCTATAGTCAGGAGCTTTATAGCTCTTATGGTTTTCGAGTTATGATACAAACTTGTAGTTTTTTAAATGAGACTATATGTTAATTTTTCGATAAAACTGTCTAATGCATCAATAAAAAATATAAATGAAAAAAAAAAAATTTTACCCAAGTTTATTTTTTGAATTTTTTTTTAAATATAGCAATTAGGCGGTAAAAATATGCATATGTATTTGAGGCTCCTTCAACCGACAGTGTTTTAAGCGGCTAACATTTCTATTACATCTAAGAAAAGAACCTTATTTAGTATCATTCTCTGTAATACATATACAAATATGGTAGTAATTCAGGTTTTGGAGTATAGATGCCGGGCTCTATTTCAAATTTTTAACTTTTTTGCATAATAAAATCAAATTACTTTAAAAGATTAGTATTTAAAGTAACTTAATTTAAAAATAATATGAAGTTATTTATTAATTTACTGAAAAATATATTTATTTTTTATTTATTTATAGAATGGCAGGTAGCAGGTAAAATAAATGTATACACCCATTACAAATCAAAGTAACATTGGCGTTTCTTAATAGTTGCAAAGTGAGATCAACTGAGAACGAAAATATTATTAGTAAATGTACCCAAATAGTGCAAAAATATTTGAAATTCGATAGTATTTTCTTTTTATTACAAACTAAATTAAAAAGCAGAAGTTTTTTCACAAAAAACTTTTCATTTCCTTTAAAAATACTTGCTACAAAAACATGTTTAGACGCCTATGTATCTGTCAAACAATGACATTTCAGAAAAATAATTTTTTTTATTTTTCAATGAATTAAAACTGAAATTTTATTTCCTTATTGTACTTAGTTACCATTTTTATATGAGTTTTAGTCCCAGCAGATCCAGAGCCAATCACTATGTGAAGAATAACTTTGACTGTAATGTAATTTATAAGGGGTCATGTGTGGCGTTACAAGGATTTCCCCGTAATACCGTCGCTACCATTTCTCCGATTGTAATGAAATTCGTGGAGGAACATCTAGCAATCAATTTGCATAATTTCTGAAAATTACATCAAGATCGATTGAACAGCTCCGTGGAATTTTCGAATACACACACAAGAAATCAAAGTTGTTCAAGAAGCTCTAAAACATAAAATTTTCATTTCGAAAACTTTCATATTTTAAAAGTGATCATAATGCTTCTGCTTCTATAGTAATCTCGGAAACAAAATTTCTTTCCAAAATAGCCTTTATCTTGTTTCCCTGTACCTGTCTACCTGTCTACTGTAAATACTGCTGTACGTTTTAGCGTATTGTAACGAAACTAGTACGCTTCTATGACACGACGTGACGCTTCGCGTGCAGACGACCTTATTGTTTATACATTTTGTTAAAAAACCTAAGAAATCTTATAAATATTTAAAAAACAATAGAATTAAAAAAAAAACCAACACAATACATTTCCATTTTCAACTTATTTTATATTTAAAATTTGAATACACGAAAAATTTATAAGCTTTTACGAGAACCTAAATGATCCCAAACAAAAAGATATAATAAGAACCTTCAACTTATTTACCAAAAAAAAAAAAAGAAAAACGAAAATGTAAACAAACATAAGAAGAAAATCGAAAGAAAACAAAAGACAAAAAAAAATCATTAATCACCAATCATTTTAACACAAAACAAACAAAAACAAAATTCTCATTATTAATGTTCGAAATCTTGGGGTGCTGACAGGACCGTACTTATATTTTCAAAACTTTAATAAATTGGGATAAATACATTTTTTTTAAATTGGATCGGTATATTCTCTATTAACCATCAACTGTTAATAAAAATTAGTTTCAAGTTACAAAAAAGCGTTATTTTAAAAAAGTAGAATTAAAATTGTTGAAAATTTGACTGGCTGACTGAAACAAAACTTATTAATAAAAAAATTACGTCTGTCATCTAAAAAAATATTTTTACGAAAACAAAACAATGTGTATCTCTCTCACATTTTACTGGAAGAAAAAAGACAATTGATACACATAAATCATTCACTTGTAACATCAAAAATTACCTCACCGAATACATAAAATTAGAATCAGACAAACAAGTTGTCACATAAAATGTATACACGCACATCTAAAGTATATTCAAAATATACCGATATAAAAGGGTATTACCCATACATAGGTATCCATAATTACCTATTGTTTATATCTAAAATCGCATCAAAATGTTTTATCTAAAAAAAAAAAAATTTTTAACCCTTTTAAACAAACCATATGGTAAATTTTTTTTGTCGGATGCCGGACTTTTTACTGCCAAGTGATAAGTACAATAGATAAGGCTACAAAAAAAGAAAAAGAAAAAAATCAAAGATCCCAACATTAAAAAAGTGAACCCTAAGAATTTACAAAAAATAAATTCTACTAAACTATGTTGATAAAGTTGAACATTATTTAGAACTATACCGTATTGTCACAGATGGCGGCACCTGTATCAGTGAATATATACATATGACAACATTTTGAGCCGCCATATTGCAGGACGAGTTAACTCGTCTTAATCATTTAAAGCATTAATACCTTAAAAAAATAAATACAATACTGTTAGCTCCCCAACCTTTTCGATCAGTGCACATTATACAATAATATAATAATAAATAAAATAGATAAATAAACAAGTAAGAAGATACATAAATAAAATATTCAAAGTTTAATACACAAAAGAGCACGAATGAATTCTTTTCTACAAAACTTTTACTTCTTGTTTCATATTTTACAACATGACTACACGGAGAGAAAAATCATATAATTTTTGTAGATAAAATTTCAGAAAAATTACCATGCTCTCTTATAATGCGTGCGCGATCGACGACCAAAGTAAAAAATATTTTACGATCATGTAAATATTATTAAATTGAAACGTAAAAAGTATTAGTTATGGCTTCATAAAAATTGTTGTGTGCTAGCATGGTAAAATTTAATGTGCTGACACTACTTCTATCACAGTCTTATGCACATATGTTATAGTTTAAATCTTGTTGTCGTACTCTTTCATTTGCGCATCTGACCCTCAACCTTATGTTGCTTGGGCTGTACGCACTGAGGAACAATCGATCTTTTCCGACCTTCAATTCTTTATAATGCATACAAAATGATTGGCAACAATATATTCTAATACTGAATATAGTGAAGTAACAAAATGATGAATTAAACGGTGACCGTCCTGTAAGACATTCTAATGAATACTGTTGTCACACAACACCACACCAGCAGTGACCAGCCTGGCTATGTTACTTGCCACACCAGCCTGGCTATGTTACTTGCCACACCAGCCTGGCTATGTGACCTTCATGTATGATTGTGTTGATACCTTCTGCAGCCTGCCTCGCTATGTGACAGCGTTGATACCTTCTCTTTCTTTCTTTCTACTATTAGCAGATAGCATTTGAAATATTATAAGACAGCATGGTAATTTTTGTAAAATATTCTTTGTCGGGAAGAGAACTTTTTACTGTGCTGTTTTACAAATTTTACGGAGCTAATATTACGGAAAGAACATTGTATCCTTTAAATTTTCTATGGTTAATTATAATTTTTATATTTTTACCGTACAAAATTGAATATATGTTCGCCTTTTACACGTCGATTGTAGTGCTAAGCACAGTAATTTTTCTATGAATTTTCTCTCCGTGTAGGTAGAGGTCTCATTATGATACCGGGTCGGGCTTATATTAGGTACATGAGAGCGGGAAACAATGCATACTTCTACCACGTACGTCATCTGATGAAAAAAGAAAAATGAGACACAGTGGAAAAAGACATTCAATTAAAATATGCACGGTTATACGGCGAATGTTCAATGTCTATTATAATTAATTGCTAGCAGGTTATACACACACAGGTGATGGGAAAATGCATTTTCACAGTTGCACAGTAGTAGGTAGTGGTGGGTATCACATGTTAATTAAAATTATCTTTTGTTATCTGCGATTTTGGTTGCACATATGCATATTATTATGTATGTACAGTTTTCAATATAACTGTAAGGTATATAGTTAATTAATACCTCTTAAATAAACTCCTTACAGGTATATATGTATAATAATAGTTGGGGAGACGGACGTCAAAAATGTTGAAGTATTTTATTAAAATTAATATTCGCCGAAAAAATGGTACACCTATGATGATAATAAAGAAATTTATTTGTTGCTCGCACAAAACTCGTCTTATGGCACATTTAAGGATGTTTGGGAGGTACAATCGGAGATAAAAGTACATGAAATTAGAAATTCGTGAATAATTGCGTTGTATAACAAACTATGAGGTAAATAAATAGTTATCTTTGTTAAATAATAGCTATCACTACAACTGATTGTACAATACATCAAACTATAGCTCTCAGCTGACTACAAGAGCTGAGTACATTCTGAGGATTTTTCGGAGGAATTTCAAAATGCTACGAGACGATTGAAAATTTAGTAGAATGTTCCTCATTAAATACTAAGGCCGCTGTGAAAATTTCAAACCGATTCACTAAGCCGTTAAAAAGTTATTTAATCTGTTCTGTTTTCGAATTTCCATAAGAGTACGTGTAAAATTAGTTTTTTTTTTTTTTTTAATAACTTTTTAAGGGCTTAATGAATCGGTTTGAAATTTTCACATGGGGCTTAGTATTTAATGAGGAACATTCTATTAAATTTTCAATCGTTTCGTAGCATTTTGAAATTCTCCGAAAAATCCTCAGAGCAGCTAAGAGCTATAGTTTGATGTATTGTACAATCAGTTGTAGTGATAGCTATTATTTAACAAAGATAACTATTTATTTACCTCATAGTTTGTTATACAACGCAATTATTCACGAATTTCTAATTTCATGTACTTTTATCTCCGATTGTACCTCCCAAACATCCTTAAATATAAAAAAGTGATAATATAAAAATTTAAAATTTGGAATATACTCAGTCTTTCTACTTAATATCAGACTTTAACATTTTAGTATTTAATCAAAAAGAATTTAAATAAAAGAGAAACATTTAGTAGATATTAAGAACTTCATCATCATTGTCACTGTTACAATTAATGTAAACGAAAATTTTATTGCTCAACTTGCCCCACTCAGACAATCTGAAACAAAAGTAAGGTTATGAAAAAACTGTTTGAATTAGTCGCAAATCCTTTCTAGATATCAAAAATATACTACATTTATAAAAGTTTTACACTTACTTGATTTAACATAGATAATAAATAATTGCCTCGCATAGAAGAAATATTCACAAACAAAAGTTTTTTATTTTACTTTTTATACGCAAAATAAATAAAACATTCGTATACGTCACTCGATCGACAGGTTGCAACTGGCAGTAGGGTAATGAGTTTCCCTCTCCTGCCCGCTTCTATCCGCCATTTATGTATTAGCGTGCGATGTACAGTTTCTGAGATATTTTGATTGCTCAACTAGCCCCGCTTTACCCTACAATTAAGACGTATCGATTGAGATATCATTTCTCAAAATCGAATGACTAGTTTAAGAGTAATGCGAGACCACAGAAATGGATATATTGACATACATACCGACGAAATGTAATTACCTTCTTTTGAACTATTTACACTAAACATGTTTAAAACTCAATAAAATAAGTACAGCTGAACTCTTTTTTGTGCGGTGGATAGAGAGCGCATAAAAAAAAAATCGCACAAAAAAATATATTCAAAAATATCATAAATAGCTATAAAAAGAATAGTTCGACCCAGATTGTACAAAAAACTTTTTTTGTACGGTTGGTCGGGACCGCATAAAAAAAGCTTCATCGAAAAAAAAAAAACTCAAAACGCTTAAAACTTAGAAATTTCCTTAGAAGTTGCTTCTATAAACAAGATAAAGCTTTAATTTACACGTAAGAACATTTTATTTCAAAATTAAATGATGCAATAACTTATGTTCTTATGCAATTAAATGCTTAAAAGCCGTTAAAAAGTATTTTTATCAAAGAAAGTTATTATAGCAATTGTTTAAGTTTCTTACTGTCTCGTGATTTTGATTCACATTATGCATTTTAATGACCATTTTTTACAAACCGCATCAAAAAAAAAAAAATCGCACAAAAAAGGACCGCATAAAAAAGAGTTCAACTGTAGTTCATTTGGCCAGTAATTTCCTTCTCCATAGAAATGTTCGCTTCTACAAAATATCCCAACATTTTTAACGGTCGACTCTTAACCTATAATAGGAAGTGGCTAAGTACCGAATACACCATATTATATTATATCATGAGAATTGCGGCATCTGGATGTACCTGTTGGGTTACTTTAATAACTTTAGAAATCGATAAGAATTTAAATTAGATGGAATGCCAACGGGAAATTCGTTTATACCGATTTTATGCTATAGTGGAATTAAGCATATTACTACGTTTCTAGTAGTAGTTTATACATACATAAGTTTGTATAATAATGATTGAAAATATTGGTGTAGTGCTTCCTCAAGCCATATTGATAGCTTTAATTAAATGTTTTAAAGACGATAACAATTTGGTGTAAGCTAGATAAAACCAGATAATATACATTTAATTTTCAAGTTAATAAGTAAATACGAACGTAAAAGTTTCTTATGTTGAATTTATATCGAATTAGTCTTTATAAAAAAAAATGTTTCTATAAAACTTGACTTTGATTTATAAACACCTTGACGGTCTTGAACGCTGTGCGACGTCAAATGAACCCTGACTGTCGTACCGCGTTAATAATTTCACATGGAAAGTGTACATCAATAAGGTACATACAGAGACGGATGAACCCACTTTGCGGCCTTAGGCATTTTCTTCTTACCCCGCCCGCTGGTAAGAAAACAAAATTAAATAATGATATTTAATTCTAGGAATTTATGACAAATTCCCAGAATACATTAAACTATTGTTGGAAATTTTTTTTCTTCTACAATCGCTTAAAAAACTATAGTACACGGAATTCCACTCCAGACATTGCGAGCGATCCACGATCTACCAAAACTAACCTCGCGATCGATCGGTCGATCGCGATTGACTTGTTGGCCACCCCTGGTTTACGCGAAGATCCGGCCTTGAATATCGATATTTATGTGAATTCTCGACCAAGTGGTCGAGAAACGACATTTCATATTACACGACCTAAAATACGACGACAGATAATGGCGAAAATGATTCCGGGCTACAAGAATTATGTTCCGAGTTAAAGAATTGTTATTAAACATTTCTCTAATATTTAAAAAAAAATGTCGATATTTATCTGAATCATATGATCGGCCTCTGGTGGTCGGAAAACGATATTACGTATTACACAACCTAATGTTATCTGGCGACAAGAAATCTTTTCAGAGTTAAAGAAATCTCTATAATGTTTTAAACAACATGATATTATATCGCTTTAACACTTTTAGTGCGACTTGTTACGCTACTGGATATTTATTCTGTATTTTTTTATTTTAACTTTATAATTCCATTTTTATTATTAGTCGAATTTTCTCGCGAAAAATTAGACTTATACAGTCTATACGATAAGAGCTGCGAGAGGCGAGAGTAGGGGCGCTATCCGTTTTCGGACCCGTAGAACACGAATATGTAGAAAAAAAAATGTCTGATATATATATATATATATATATATATATATATATATATATATATATATATATATATATATATATATATATATATATATATATATATATATTTTCCCGCCACCTTTTAATTTGTGTAGGGCCCCCCTATGGAAGTTAAGAGATGAAATTTGGTAAATGGGGCTCATTTTCGAGGCACCTCATACTATCAAAGTGGGGTCAAATTTTGGGCAAATTTTTTTTCTGACCCGACCTTTAAGGGGGTGGTGGGGGGCGGAAAAGCAATAAAACTTTTTCAAACCGGTTTTAAATAATGTTTCGGTCAATTATTTACAACATATCCAAAATTCAGCTTCCTAGGATGATATGGTGGGAGTAGAGGGGGGAAAAACGATTTTCGCTGGATCTAACAGGCCCCCAACCCCCCAGAATTAACGTAGAGGGTTGAAATTTGGTGTGTTGATAAAGTTCGTACCTAGGTTGTGCTTTTTGGAGGTTTTAATATTTTACCCCCACCCCCCTCATTTTTAAGCTACAATTTCATGCATTTTCGACGTTTTCGAAGTTTGTACCACTCGCACAGGTCACCCGAATAAACCTAGAGGGCTGAAATTTTGTATTCGGATTGAGTTAGTATCAAGGGGGTGCCTTTTGGGGGTCTCGACTTTTAACCCCTACCCCCACCATTTTTATACCAAAAAGAACATGATTTTTCTTGTTTTTTAACAGTTTCGTTCGGGTCAAAATCTCCCCAAATAAACCTAGAGGGCTGAAATTTGGTGTACAGGTTAAGCTAATAGCCAGACACTGTTTTTTGGAGGTTTCAACTTTTAACCCTTACCCCCACGATTTTTACGCCAATATTTCCTTAATTTTTTTGCTTGTTTTCTAACACGTCTAGAGACTCCATAAGGAAACCTAGAGGGCTGAAATTTTGTACGTGTATTCAGTTAGTATCCAGCTAGTACCTTGTAGGGAGTCCGCATCACTTTTCCCACCACTTCTCCCATTTTTACATCGGAATTGAATGCTATTGTTAAATGTGTTTTAAAAGCATTATGTTTATTCTAAATACAAGTAGGCGAATAGTAATTTTAAAAAATTTAAAAAAAAGTGAACTTACTTTTATGACAAATGAAATACATACATATTAAGTAATTTAAAAATGTTATTAAAGTCACTGTTTATTTATAAATTAGGAATTTTGGATTTTTAGTATTTATAAAATAGAAATTTTGGATTTTTTGGAAAGAAAAAATATCTTTATAAAGGCCTTCCAGTTTACTATTGAAGGTCCTTTTTTAATATTTAAAACTAAAACATAAAGGCAATTAGCGGATAAACATGGGCAGGAATGTCCTCGTACGAATTGTGTTGGCTTTTTTTCTGCTACCTGTTTTCGGCACAAAATTGAAATTTACTGAGATACAGCCCTTAAATACTTAAAACCTTTTTTTAAAGCCTGGATCAGCCGAACACTCAGCACCAGTTTTGAAACCAACAAAATGACAATTCGGTTGTAGACTTTCAATCACATTTCGCTTGTAGACATTCAATACCGAAGATGAAGGGGAAAATTCGACTACCGTGATGGGGCCCCGCTGCTCACGGCGTTTTTTTTTTGTTTTGTTTTATTAACATTTTTTGTGTATCTAAAACATTTTACACAGGTATGTTTTTCCCTCAGTTTATTTTGTTATTTACTTATTGAAATCTTCTCAAGTTGTTTACACAAATATTTTTGAATAATGTTACCAACTCGTGAAAGGAAAATTATTATTTACAATTTAATGTTTATTTCGACATCAGTGAGTGATACATTACGACCTGATAGATTTGAAGAGCTATAAGTGAAATTAACTAAAGTTGGTCTGACGTTATTAAACAAATGCAACAAATGTAGCAAAATTAGACGGCCCAATTTTTCTGTCTCTTTTTGTTACTTTTATGTTAGAGTTACTACAGTAATTTAAAAATGTATATATTAGAAATAAAACCGTAATTTTATTTCTAATATATTACAACCTCTTCTCTCCTCCAATTAGTGTAAAAACTAACAATTAGTGTTATGACGTAGAAGTAATAAAGGGCCTTTTAGACGGTCATATCAGTTCTCAGTTCAGTTTCAGTTTCCGTACTCGTTTCATTTCAGTTCGGAAGAAGGTCTGTTTTTACACGGTCCGTTCAGTTCTCACTGTTCTCAGTCGTTTCAGTTCTTTGTATAATCTGAGTTGCCCTAAACAAAGTGTTTCATTTTAAAAGTCTTCAACATATATTCTTATACTAGTTTAAAAGTGCTAATATAATAACTCATGGATCAAGACTATTTCACTGCAATTGCGTTAGCTTTGGTGCTGAAGAAAGAGCGGAAGAAAAGAAGCTAGTGGAGTAAAGCTTGGCTTCTTAAAAGAAATTCATTGTCGCATATAAATTTAATGAAGGCACTTCGCTTAGAACCATGTGAACTATTTACGAATGAATAAGGATACGTATCTCTGATTCCTTCCTGATTTTCATCCTCGCCGTCCATGGTACTAACACTTGTTACAGTCGGCTGTTGGTCGCTAACGAACGAAAGGAGACCATAATACCATAGTGATGGTTTGTATACTTCCCCAGTTCCTGCTCCACTTCTTTCACTATCCCTAACTTTCTTATCTTCTTTGTTGCAAGTTGAGCGTAGGCTATTTATTTTAGATTTTACCGTAGCGATTTACCATCGTATTCTTTATATTTCTTTAATATAAGAGTGTAGGCAGCTTCCCTAATGTTTACATTGTAGTAACGTACATCTGTTTTATTCCATGAACACGGTAAAGTTTTATAAAATTTAATAAATTCGAAAACAAAATCGTGATCCTTGTTGGACATAGCGACAGTTGTCTATATAAAATGTGCACTTTGTCAGATTTTCAAGAAAACTGACATGAGCGAATGGATTGAGGCATGATGCGCTTGTTTACACATACGATTTCTAAGAACTGAAACAAAACAAATAGGTCTATCCATCCTGTCAGTTGTCAGTCTCCGTTTCAGTTCTCCTTTCCGATTTTGATTTTTACAGGTAGGAAAAACTGACAGTTCGACTGAAACTGAACTGAGAACTGATATGACCGTCTAAAAGGCCCCTAACACTGACGCAAATATTTCAAATGTCACGTTTACTTGGACCTCCTTTTCCTTTCTCGTCAAACTTCATCACTCTAAGCAACTACTCTCCTTCTCTTTTTGTATAGGTATTTTATGAATAACTCCAAAAAAATTATGTTGTATTGTAGTATATTAATCATATTTTCCAACATTTTAAACATAAATTTACAGATAGGTACTCTAAAAAAAAATCAACTATGGAAAAGTAATTTATAAATTTATAAAAATATATTTGTAATTCTTTAAATTACTTCGAAAAATTGCAAGTTTGTATTTTATAATGCCTCTTGTAGAGATATTTGTTGATTCGATTTTTTTTTTCATTATGATAACTACCATAAATATGTTGTTGAATATTAACTTCATCGTCTAAATGTTTTTAAATCAGTAAGAACATGGTCAAGAACAGAAAAAAAGATTTACAGAAAATTGAACTTTTCATTTGTAGGTATACAGCAGGGGTGGCCAACCCGCGGCCCGCGGGCCGCATGTGGCCCGCCTTGAATTTTTTTTGGCCCGCGAGAGTCATCACACTTATACAAATTAGGTTTATTTTCTTTTTACCAAGGTAGTGAAAACCAATGTATTAAAAAATACATAGTATATGGGACACATAATTCTATCTGCGGCCCGCGGAGTTATGATGCACTTCCAAAGTGGCCCGCAAGATCATTTGGGTTGGCCACCCCTGGTATACAGGATATTTCAAGCAACTAAAAACATATAAATTTTAACACAGGGAAAATTTGTTGTGATCAAGGGGTGCCTTATTTTATTATTATTATTATTAAATATTTAGCAAAACTTTAAATAATATCTCGTCAAAATAATGTTTAAAAGTAGTTAAAGACAATAGCAGTAAATTTATTGAGTAATAACTATAAATAAATTTTAATCTAATATTGAAATATTAATTATTAGCAAATAATACTACTTAATAGAAAATTGGACACCTACTGCTTTGTTTTCAAATTTACTTTTTTGCAAATAATTAAAGAAAATTTCAATAACTATGGATGCCAATATAAGAATAATACCCATAAAAAACAAGCTTACTTCTGATCCCAACAATTTTTCCCATGTTAAATTTTGTATGTTCTTACTTCGCTGAAACAAAGTGTATGATATAATTTTGTTATTTTGCTACTGCGACGCCGACTCACCGTTTACGAGATATTTATAAGTAATAATTTTATCGCTGTGATGTGCTTCAAATATCCATTCAACTCTTTCTTCACTTCCGTTTAAAGGATATTTAGTATCGAAAATTTCCGGTGTTAAATTTTTAACATTTTTATCAACATAATTTTGAATTTTATAAACGTTATAGTAGATATTTTAGGCTACATTGGCGACATAATTACCGACGAGTTTAAGTGTTAATTTTGTATTAGAATGAATTTTTGCTTAAGGGTGAAATATTTTTTAAAATTCCTGTACAGAAATCTTCTTACACATAAATTATTAAAAGGAATATTTTGAGGGTTCAGCGAACGATGTTCTTGTACCTTGTTTTATTTGTGTTTTAACATTTTCTTTCTTTCCCAGTTTGTTTATGTACATTATTTTTCTACTTTTAGTACTTTGACGGACGCACCATTTAAGCTCGAGTTAATTATGATGTACATACATAACGAAAACACAACGACAGAAATATTTTTGTATTATAAACTAAGAAAATGCAATTTCCGCTTTCATAAAATTTTCACTTTGTAATTTTACATTACAATTTAAGTACTAATTGCGTACAAAGTTTACAAGTAGTTCAAAGAGGAAAAGATGGGACTTGTTAAAGAAATTTTTTTTAATAAAGATAAATAGGGTCTTCATTAGTCTTCTTTCTTAGTATTTCTAGTTCTGCTTAGGGAGCGTTTATAAACTATGTAGCCTAATAGGGGAGAGAGAGGAGTTATGTAAAAAGCTACGCTGAACTAGATAGGGGTGCGGGGAGTCAGAGTCGAGCTACATAGTTTTATTTGGTGAATTACTTATGAAGTTCTTAATGTATTGGATATTTTGAATTTGACGAAATTTCCTCAGTCCATAGTCTTTACATTGAAATTCTTACTGTCAACGGATGTAATTTCTGAGAAAAAGTTCTGCTAAACTGTAAAAAAATGCCTTAATTTTTATATTTTATAATAAAATGGTTATTAATTTAATTGAATGGTTTTTTTGAATTAGTAAGAAAAAAAAACTACGTTCCATGATAGGGCGAAGGTGGGGGTGAAGAAAAAAGTCACCTGTAGTTTACATGGAGGGGAGATGGTTTTATTCAAGCCCTATGCGTGTGTGTAAACAATTGTGGATAGCAGTGTGCCAGTGAGTGGTTCGATACCGCTTAAGTGTGTCAATCACACAACAACTATAGCCGTGTTCAGATCGATTGTTATCAACCAGTTTCAACAATAAGCGAATACATATATAGTAATATGCAGGTACCGAAACACAAGCATACATATGCAGTGTAGTCCCCTCTTTCAACAAACAGAGTGTGACGTTGATACACACGCACGCGTACATCACGCATACATTGATACGAGATTTATGTTGTAACATGTTGTGCGTTTGGAGTGGGACAGAAATTAGGTTATTTGTGACGTAAGCTATTGTCCACATTGAGAAAGCTAGTATAGAGATACGAAGTTTGTTTCTGAATATTCTGTGGTTTTATTATTGGCAAAAATGGAACTACGTAGTTTATAGACGCTCCCTAACCGATTTTAATTCAATATATAAACAAAGGCACATGCTCACAGATGAACAAATTTAATTGGTATAGCCGACAAAATAGAAATAATGGTGGCGGCGCTGGAAATAAACATAATATTCGAAAACAAAATTGTAGAAAATGGGCACTTGGGTTCAACGTTATTGTAAAATATTTGCTTTTCATTGCAATAAAACTTGAGCCAGAAGAATACGATTCGATTTATTCCGGCTTTTGCTCTGTTCGTACGAATCTCTTTGGATTCCAAATTTTAAAATAATTATTACTTACAAACACCTAATATTCATATAATTTATTAAAATTGCATTTTCAGTAAGTTTTATTATTTTTTATTCAATTTCTTTAATTTATTGAAAAAGTAACTTATTCGGTAAGTTTATTTTTGTAATCATGCATGTTTAAGAATCATTGGATTTCAGCGTCGGATTCTCAAGCGACATCCAATGCCACAAAAAGTAGAACTTAGAGCCGTTTCTCCTAAATTGCGTTGCGCGGAACACTGGTGTTCCACAAGCAGTGCAACGAAGATGGTTTTATACGTTTAATCTTTAGGTTTCTTATGTTTTATTTTTTTTTTGTTTGTAGCGGTATTTTCGGAAAGTTATAAGTACAGGGTGGTTTCTTGAACGGCAAGTTTTTTTTTATTTTGCTCGTGAATACCAACCTAAAATCGTGATCCGTCTAAATTTTAGAGCTTAAAAAGTGTTCCGCGATGAAAAAAATTTGGGTGACACTGGCTTAGAGGCATCTATTTAATTTAAATTAGAAGGATATTGTTAACAAGTCATTCCACAATTTCATAAATTTTTGTAACAATATTTTAAATATTTCTATATTTTAAGGTGAATCGATCAGTACTGACAAATTTGTGACAAATGAATTACTAAGTCTATTTTTTTCTCTATAAATAAATATAATTTAATATGTGTAGAAAAATAAGTTAAATTTTATAATACATGTAACAGTATTAATATTTGATTATTGTTCAATCTTCTAATTTTAATAATTTTAAAAGAAATAAATTTGATTCTGGTAGTGACGTGTACGCACACATAATAACTAACACGTACACAAACATATTATGGGGGTATTAGTATAAAATGGCATTTTTATAGTTTTTTTCTATTTATTACAATAACAAAATGTACAATATTAAACAAAATAGTTTTTTAATGATTCAAAAACATAAAAGAAAATTTTAATGACACAACTTACTTAAATACATACCACTGATTCACCTCTAATCATTCTTTGGCATTTACTCGTACATTAAAAATTCTAACTTTGAAAATTTATTTCTTTTAAACTAAACGTCAGAAATTATTCAAAAAAGTGTCAGTGAATGCATCACATCTTTTTCTATAATATACTAAAATTTCAAATTCTAAACTTGGAAAATTTCAAGTGATCGATTCACCTTAATAACAGAATAATTCATGATTCCAAGTCTAATGCCTTGTTCACACCGAAATGGTTAGTAGTACAGAAAAAAATAGCACGATAGGTACATAAACTACTTACTAGTTCGATGTAAAGAAAGTTTTTTAAATTTTGAATTCGAAAAACTGAAAGAAATCTAACCCTTTTAAATCACCCAATTTGGTTCAATTTAGTGAAAAAGTGTCGTTAATATTAACAATAAATAATGATTATAAAAATGAAACAATAAAATGTAAAATAAAAATAGACACAAAGGCAACAAAATGGTTACTTACTTCTATGCTAAAATATCCTCTATCAACATAATCACCAAGAAAAAGGTACTTTGTAGATGAAGGTGGCCCGCCCACCTCAAATAATTTCATCAGGTCGTAAAACTGGCCATGGATATCTCCACACACTGTAACAATAAAAATTGTTATGTTGTTTTAAAGGTGTTTTATATAGCAACAAAAAGGAGAGCATATATAGCGGCATATCGCGCGTACTCTTTCTCAACCTCGTATATCAAAAACTGCATGTTTTAGGACACACAAAAAACTTAAGTCTGCCTTTTACTTTTAAGTGTGCCTTTTACAGTTCAATATATCCACAACAACCCCACCGAGTTTCAATTTAATCCATCCAGCCGTCTTTTTGTTTCATTTGATTGAATTTTTGAAGAAATTAAAGTACATTTTTTTGGTATCAAACTTTTATAATCTTGAACAAAATGAAAAAAAAATTTTCTCAGCTTTATTCACATTTTTATTTAAATTTATTAAAAAAAGAAAATTTCTTAGAAAATTTCGAAAAAAAAAACGAAAAAATTTCGAAAATTTTTTTTTTTTCAGTGTATTTATTAGGATTGAGCGATACACGAAGCATTGAAAATTTTTTAGTTGGAAGATTTCAAAATTAGAAATTTCAAGCTTTAAATTGCTGTGCTTACGACTCCGATACAACCATTTTTAACAAAGATACAGCCATTCGAAAAATCGCTAAAAATTTGGAATCTTTTTTTAATCCTTTAATTATTATTCCCGCTAGTGTATTTATATATGTAGGTAACCAACATCAAAGGGTGTAATTAGCATAAATCTTAAGTTCATAATGATGAAAACACATATTTAAATACGTTTTATTTGTGTCTCCAAAAAATGGGACTTTTCAAATACGAGGTTGAGAAAGAGTACGCGCGATATATTGTCTAACAACAAACAACATAATATTAACGTGCTATTTTTATAACTTTAATATAAAATAACATTTCTACGACGTCCAAACACACACACACTGGACACAACGGAACGTCATCACATAAAAATATTAATAATATTACATAAAACTGTGAGAGACACATTGTTGTTATATAACCGCCATAAATGTGAGATATAGGTATATGACATTTTCCACTGAAAAGGAAAATTTATCTAAAAGTATGTAGATATGAAGAGGTCTGTACAATAATAAAATACAATTTCACATTCATATCCTAAATAGATTAGTATTCAACTTATTAAATTACATGTAAATTGTTTCTTAGATTATAGTACATTCACATCGAAACGGTAAGTCGTAATGCAAAATTTTTAATATGAACTATACGGCGTCTCATCTTCTTTGGTGCGGCATCTCTCCCATAGGTGTGGGAGAGACGCCGCTTTGCAGGCTCTACAAAAATGTTAATTATGAATCCTTTTGTGACTCAAAATTTAAAATTATTTATAAATAATTTCAAAGAACAATGTTTACATTTATTGTGTACCAAATTTCAAATCAATTAAATGCATACTTTAAGAATTATCAAGTGTTTTCAAAAAGTACGGCATCTCTCCCGCATTCACCCTCTATAAAAGAATAACATAAAAACCTAAAAATCATTCATTCCATTTTCTGCTTTAATCCTCTAAAAATCTCTATTAAAAAAGTGCGCAAAAAAGTATAGAAATACTCTAATCAGATTTATATTTAACTAAAAGCAAATAATTCCATAAATATTGAAATAACCCTAAATACTCTTTTAAATCCATAGGTACATAAAACTTTATGGCCATGCGTATTAACTCTAAATAACCATTTCATAAAAAAAACATTTCATAATCTAAATGTCGAAAGAAAAAAAGATTAAATTTCCGCTGTTATAAATTTAAAAAAAAAAAAAACTGTAAAATACGAAATAATCTAATCAACATTATCCGTGAAAAATGAGTGACGCTTAGTATTCGGTGTTGTATAAAATTGTGCGTTTTGATTATTAATGAAATGAAATTAAAGCTTAACTCGTACTGTGAGAGCGACGACGTCGACTAAACGCGACGCCCAACGACGTAACACAAATAATTAAATAAAACTGTAAACACGAAACGCTGTACGACCGAAGCGTTGTTTTGTATGTTTGTAGAATCATTCGCAGCATTTATACGATTTACTACCATATACAGAAATTTTAAATTAAAAGAAATACAACTGAAAATTGTCAGATATTTAACGAAACCTTTTTAACTTGGATGTATACAGTGATAATTTGTTGACGGTATGAAGAAAGTTACAGCGAAAGTTTTATTTAACTGAAAAAAATTATTTCTAAAATCACTCTTCATACCTATAAAAGTAAGTAAATGGGTGTAAGTAAAGTTAGTTCATACTAATACTGAATAGAGAAGAAAAAATTGGAGTCAGGATAACCCCTTGTATACTCCGTATACATAATAAAATAATAGCTATTTATGCAACAAGTACACAATGAAGATCTTTATGAACGAGCCGTGTTTATGGCTGAGCGAGCTTGCGAGCGAGGCCAATAAAAAAAGGCGAGTTCATAAAGTTAAATTATGTACAAGTTGCGTACAAAACTTTATGTACGACTATTAAAATTCCTAGTTATCGATAAAAATCGAATTTATAAATCTCACATCTATATTTTAAATAAAAAAAGGATTTTATATATAGTTGGCATAGACAAATTTATTGTGTGTAGAGTATGCTTTGGTTATTATCTGTCATCTAAAGCTAATAAAATATCGGAGCATTTTTAAAAGATTTTTCAACAAAACTTATTAATATTTAAGAAAGCTGCCTGGAATAAATATTAATAATATATCAGATTGTGTAATTAATATTAATTATGCCAACATTTGTAAATATGCTATACAAATAAAGTTAGTGTATTTTCTGTTTATTGTAAAATTGAAATTAAAATTTATCAAGTAGACTATTCTTTATGGCACTAGTGCTTTTTGCTTTTCATTATGCAACTAGTGCCAAAAAGTAATACTTTTTATATCTCTTAACAATATAATAAAATAGGCTTTTATGATTCAGTCGTACATAAATACATTTAATGTTAGGTTTGATTACTGCAAACGCCTGAAAAATTACCCTCAATGTAAAATGTTATTTTGCTACTTATCTAAAATACAAACTCAAGAAAGCCATAATTTCTGAACAATAAAAATGGTTTGGGCGTTCAGAATTTTTAAGAGAAACCCCTTTCAGTGACATACTACTTTAACTGCATGTAAGATTTCAACTACCGACGGCCAACGATTTAAAAATTCTAGAAGAGCAATACAAAATTATTTTAAAGCAGTACTCTTGTCTAGTCTTTTTAAAAATTCGGTATTTTTATTTTCATTTTCTGAAAGCGTAGTCCTTAAAAATATGTTCTTAAAAATATGCCGTTTAAAAGGAAATTTACAAATTTTGAAAATTTACAAAGTTATGCCATTTTAATACGGTAAGTTCAGGTATATTCGGTATAAGGTACTCTACTTCAAAACTTTAAATTCATTTTTCTCGAAATTACTTTTTTCAAGTTAGTCGACATGATATCTCAAGTTCAATTTATGTAATCGATTTTCATGGCACATTTGGTATATACGTTCAATACTTAAATGAATTCCAAAATCATGTCAACTAATACATCACCTTTTTTTCAAAAGTCATATTAAAATCGCTATCAGTTTTCCTTTTTTGTTTAGATTACTTGTAATCGCGATTATATGTGATCGGGTTATTAATCAAATTACAAAAGTAATCGATTACGCCCAACACTGCTTTATGGTTACAACTGACACTTTTATAAAACAAAATAATGGATATAAAATTCCGTGACACTTAAAATTTGTTTTGCATACTTGTACAATAATTTATTTTTTATTACTCATGCGGCAGAAGTACTAACTTGGGGCACACATTTCTGTACGCAAAATAGCAGTTTGCCCACTGTACTCTTCCCACATACTTTTTGCGTGCGGAAAGTAACTTTCCACACACAAATTGACAATAAAACACGCAAAGCCGCCTCTTGATTTTTCATTTAATAAATATTTCATAATTATTTCTATAGAAACCACCGACAAAGTAATTTAAACAATAATTAATTCAGAAAAAAAAGACGAACACTTAAAAATATTTTAAAAAGTAATAAAAATGTCAAAAATAGTAATAATAATAGAAAAAAGTATGTGAAATTCGTAATAAAAAATAGTATGTGCAACTCGTGTGGGAATGTTGATTGCCCACTCAAGCGAATGAGTGACTTCGCTTTCGTGGGCAATCGACAATTTCCCGCACTTATTGCACAATATACTATTACTAAAAAAAAAATCATCTTTTGTTTTTGCATTTGTATTTTCACAGAATTTTCAATACAAGCTAAAGCGGCTTCTACACGATGCTACGAACGTTCCTTCCAACATTCGATCGAACGTTTGAGGCAATTAAGTTCGATAGTTGGTGCGACGAATGTATCTGCTACACGGTGAGTCGAATGTTTGATCCAATACGAATGATGATGTGTTGACAACGCTGTTATCTGTCTGATGTTATCTCTAATGTTATACACTGATGTTGTCTCTCTTGTATAATGTGTTGGGACAAACGTGACGAAGATGTTATCTGTCTGATGTTATCTCTAATGTTATACACTGATGTTGTCTCTCTTCACATGAACGAGTCGTGCGCAACCAACGAACACAACCAACATTGACCTTCAAACGTTCGAAGCATCCCTTTGACTCGGTGCAAGAATACCGACATCGAACGGGACACGACCAAATGCGAATGTTTGACGCTCGACATTGGACACTCGTAGGTTCGAACAACGGCTACACGATGCTATGAACCATCCAACGTCGAATGTTGGAAGGTGTTCGTAGCATCGTGTAGCAGCGGCATAATATGTAAAATATAAATAAATGTAGGTCCATTTATGGGTACAACGCTTGTTGTTTCAACATAAAATTATACGGAATTATTATTCATAGCAAAACATTGCAAACATATTGTTGGAACACTTATATGTATTTTCATTGCACGAATTATTCATTCAACGTCATCAAGTACGTGTTAGAAACATTGTTACGGAATTACATATCTACACAATACACAACAATAATTCTGCTTTTAAGGTGGTTCTATTAGGATATGCAAGTATGCAAGATTGTGAATTAACATTACCAACATCAGTAATAGAGTGATCTTGTAGGTGTTATTTTTTCCATACTAACAGATACTCAATAACCTCGATATCAACAGAGCAGTTAAACAAGATAATGACAAAATAACATTTTTTTTACAGTGCTTTAGAACCCCGGAATTGTAGTAGAAATTTGCTGAGGTCAGAAACAAGAAACACAAGATACAAGAAATATCATCTTCTGTAAAGCTTGTGGAAAACTTGTAAATACCTTATACTTTTGTATCTGGTTTAGATTTTAGAAAAAATGTGTTTTTTGTTATTTTACATCAAAATTATTACATATTATATCAAAATTCTTAAACCTTATTTTTGCATTTATTACTGCATATTCGTGTAAATTTTGAAAAAAACTGGTGCATATTTTACCATTAAATCGTGCATATTATATTGCATATTTTTCAATATTTTTGTGCATCTAATTCCGCTCTCTAGTCCTAACCTATAATGACAAAACGCCCAAATGGTACACTATTTTGACAGATTATACACTTTATATTAAATTGTTGACGTCTTACAACAATGGTGTGTTAGTAAGGTTTCACTTGACGTCTTATGACCTTATGATCGTCAAAAGGCCATTAAAAATTTTCACCAAAAATCCAAATAATTCGATTGAAAATTTCAATACCAAATGTCATATAAATGAAAAATACAAAGGAAAAAAATTGTGTTCATATATTTACCAAAATCGATCGGGTATACTCTGGCACCAACAGAGTTCAAATGTCCAAAAATTACCCGAATTAAAGCAAATTTCGATTTTTTCTCAACAACAGTTTAAATTCCCCAAGATTCAACAATATAACAAAATTCAATTTTTTGTATAATTTTGGCATTATGTAGTCGGAGGTGCACGGTCTAATTTTTATTATCAACAGTATGCGAGTATAAAAAAAGTTTGAGAATCACTGGACTAGAGGCTCTTCTGATAGCACGGTGATAAAATATAGATTGTACGTACATACGTATTCACATCAAACATTCTATTTGAGTAATTAAAATCCATCTACTACATTTAAATTAACTATTGCACTCCGTTAAAATTACACAGTCATGAAGACCAAGCCGTCCCGTCATATACCACACAATAAATTGGTGTGCCAGATAACAATAAACAAAAGTTACCTCTACTAGGTACTACGTTGTCTCACTCGCTGGCAGTATAAACTTCTCTACCTCTACCTCGATTACATCAACCGTTCTATGTATACGACAATTATAAAGTTTATCGTTACTTACTCGAAATTGGTAATTACATTAAAATAATTTCATACTGAATTTCTAGTTGAGAACTAATAAATAGTAGCACCTCATAAATCAACACACTAAGGTACTATCTTAAAAAACAAGGCTGGGTTCTACACAAAATATATGTACTAGGTACTTTTTGCATATAATATATAGGTATATGTCAAATCAACTAAAAATGATCCAACGTCATCAAATGAATGCAACAAATGAAGCAAAATTACACAGACATGTCTACATTTCTGTTTGGCTGCCTGTACACGATCAGTAATACTGTCAGTATTTCAAAATACTGACACTTTTATTGATCGTGTATTGATGATACTGAAATAATGACGAAAGTATTGAAGAATGGCTTATAATTTCATCAGTATTCACTTCAGTACTAACAAGTAAAGGTCTTGAAGTGACAATTCCCGATTTTGATGAAACTTGGTAGGTGTGTAGAACACAAAAAAATAACAGACACGTATTTTTCTTTATCTGCCAAAAACGCCATTTAATCCACCCCCAAAGTTGGGGTAAAATTTTAAT